>JADRCH010000087.1:6042509-6206372 GCA_019843965.1 Rhynchomys soricoides
TTTCAGAAAGAATTGCCTATTGAACAGCTAACCATTTTTAAAGTACTATAGAAATAAAGGAGAACAATATGAGTCATAGGATGTATAAAAGTTGAGTTGTAGCAACCTATATGTAACTCTAACTGACATACTGTCATCAACTACGCTTGCCTTTGAAGCCATATACCTAAAATGGAGTCATGATGTGTTTCAGCACTAATTAGATGATAAACACACAGCATAAATGTGGAACTGATATCTTAGCTGGAATGGATTGCTCACACAGTCACACAAAATGAAACAAGGCATAGTTTCTATGGACAGGAAAGGCAAGTCAGTACTACTCATAAACACATGTTCAACTGAATTAATGCAGACTTTCAAAGCCCTTCAACAACATCAGAGAACAGATGAACTGGTATGACAAAGTTTGAGACAGATATAAGACCTATGAACTTATTTTTCATTGGAAGAAATGTGAAATATCTTCAGAAGTGTATCACTGTATTATCTTCAGAATTATCACTGTAGTCTCTACTACCAAGACTCAATTGGCATTATGTGTTCAGTACTAAGTATCATAGATATTACATGTTAAAATGTGAATTACTGTCTCTACAGTTTGAAAGTCAGAAATACCTTAAGTAGCAAGTGAGGTAAAGAATGCACTATAAAAGAGAAACCGTGAAAACAGATACAGAAGCCAGGAGGCATCCTGGTAGATGAACAGGAGGCACAGGGCAGAAGTTCTAGTAGGCAACTGTATAGTTACAAGAAGTTTGGACTACTGCAGTAAGAGGATAAATTTCAGTTCCTCAACTAGACAGAAGTGGACCCTTCTTGAAGATTAGTGACTCCATGGAACAATTGGGATAAAGGGTAGGCAACATGTTCTGCAATGCTAAGAGACGAGAGCAAAGTGAGACTCCATCACAGAAAGTAAAGGGATAGGGGAGAGAGAACCAAATGTGCACACTAGACACCGAATAGCAAGCAGTCTGGTCCTTCAGAAGGGATTGGAATTAGTAGAAATGGAGAGAAAACCATTGTATCACAGAGCCTTGACTTTTTCTTCCTGGGGTAGGTTTGATGTCGTCTCAGGCCTAATCTATAAGTGAGATTGATTGACTTCCTCATCTAGAAAAGTAAGAATAGTAGAGCTGATCAAGCAGCAGAAATAATTTGTTATCCTGCAACTCTATTATGTAATTGACCATTGCTAGTGGAGCTCATTAATGGAGCAGTCTCCCTCCCAGGAGTTGATCATGGTGCTAGGTCACAGGATAGAAAGACCAATGGAAGTAGTGCTTTGCAGACAAGAATTCACATTTCAACAAGCAATGAAAACTCGTTGATTGTTTTCAAGCTAGTGAGTAGTAGGCTAAGTTCTATGAGAGCTAACTCCAAATGTAGAACTAGAAAGACTGATTCAGGAGGCAAAAGTGTTCAAGAAATACATGTCAGTTTAACATATTATATCAAATATGTTGCATGTAATATATATATAAATATACAAAATCTATTACCTAAGCTGTTCAAATACTTTTCTAGATGAGAGAGGTGGTTTATAGAGAATATGTCAAAAATTCAAATCATTTTAGAGTTTTTAAGGAACATACAAATATATTCTCTTTAAAAAATAAAACATTAATTAAAAACTGGGCAGTGGTGGCTCATGGCTTTAATCCCAGCACTTGGGTGGCAGAGGCAGGCGGATTTCTGAGTTCAAGGCCAGCCTGGTCTACAGAGTGAGTTGCAGGACAGCCAGGGCTATACAGAGAAACCCTGTCTCGGAAAACCAAAACAAACAAACAAAAAGAAAACATTAATTAATACAGTCATGAAGTCTGACCACATTTTGAATGAATTATTAATACACAATTAGAAACAGAGAATATACAGATACATAAAACAATTATTAAACAAAACAAATTACAATTTTAAATCACGTGTGTGTGTGTGTGTGTGTTTGTGTGTGTGTGTGTTGTCACAAGGGATGTGGCTTAGTAAATAAATACCTGATATACAAGTTTGAGGACCAGAATTTAGATCCCCCTCACCCATGTAAATAGCCAGGCATAGCTCATGTTTGTAACCCCAAAATTGGATTGGTGGTGGGAAGATTGTGGGGTTTATTGGGCAGCCGAAGTAGTCAAATCAATGATACAGGTTTAATGAAAGGCCATGTCAAAACTCAGGTGGAGAGTGATTAAGGGAGGTATCCCACACTAACTTCTGACCTCCACATGCACATATGCACTTAATAACACAGCTGAACACTCATTCAGGAAAAGTGTTTTATGTACACACCCAATGAAGGTTTGTTCAACTGTAAAATAATAATTAATAATAATATTGCAGAAAATTAAATGGAACTAGATGTCAACAAGGTGAGTGAAATAAGCCAAGCTCACACAAATCTTGTTTCCTTCACATGTGGAGTCCAGCCATTACATATGATGACAGAGCAGTCTATTCAAGTGAAATATACACAGTTCGAAATAAGTGAATTTTAAATTTACATTACTGCCACAAGGTGGTGCCATAACAGTAACTGTGGCAAGTAAAGATTCTTCTAGCACATTGCTCTGACAAATTCTCATAATTTTACACCATGTTTGTACCTGCCATTGTAACTTGGAATTCTAACAAGATTAAGTATTTTGTGTGTACTACACAAACTGTAACCTCAGAAAGATCCTTGTGTGTGATCATCAGAGGCTTTCATGAGCTATAAATACAAGTCACTAAATGTGTAGGTTAAAGTTTTGATTGAATTTGTCACTCATTAAAATCTTAATTTTCAAAATAAGGTTTTATTTTTAGGTGATCACATATGAGAGATTGTTTGGGACTAGAGCACTTATTACTCCTACAGAGAACACTGGTTCTGTCCCCAGCACCCATGCCAAACAGCTCAAAACTGCCATAACCCTAGTTCCAGGAGACCCAAATCCCTCTGCTGGCAGGAACAGGAATCTGCATACATAAGTTCACTCAGATGTGCACATAAACACTTAAATGTTTTAAATAATAACATATTCTTAAGAAAATAAGAAAGGTGTCTTTCTTCTCTAATGATTTAAAACCTTACCCTTGTTTTTGTTTTTTTGTTTTTTGGTTCAAGCATACTTAGTACTGTATTTCCATAGTTGTATCTGTTTCAACGTTAACCAAAAGTATAATATACTCACATACACTTGATCACAAAATTATCCTTGCATCAAGCAATGGGGTCAAATACAAGGGTTTTGCATGAAGTTCCATACCCTTCTTGAGGAGTGTCAGAGATGAGATCTGCACTCTGTCCCAGGACCACACTGGTGAGAGGCTTCGGTCTTAGGACTCATTTTCCTTCTTTCCCATTCAGCATACCAACTATCCTGATGCACAGCTCGGGTTTGAGACAAAAATAGATTATCCCTTTTTGCTGTGATTCCCTTTCAGTAGCACAGGAACATTCCAGCTGCAGCAGCTACCCATGCCAGAATGGCGGCACATGCATCAGCGGGAAATCCAGCTTCATCTGCGCTTGTAGGCACCCATTCATGGGTGACACTTGTACTGTGAAGATCACGGAAGATAATGCAGTAGCACCAGGTACGAGCATCACCTTCTCATGCTTCTTGGTGTCACGCACGAACACATGCTGGAAATGCTGTGAAAGATCATTTGTGCCTTCCTAGCTAGTTTTTCATGTTTTCTTCACTTCTGTCGATTGTTGTTGTTGCCCATTTGCTTTGAGAGTGTAGCATTCCTGACCCTGAGGCTGCTCAACAGGAAAGGCTACTGGACAGCAGCTGACACCTGAGTTTGATGCTCACATCTTACAGGAAAGGGGAGAATTAATTCCTAAAAACTGTCATATGGAGCGCGTGCGTGCACACACACACACACACACACACACAATTCATACAATAATAACAAAATTTAATGTAGCACACCAGACTTTTAAACAACAACAAAAAAAAACACACACATCATTTAAAATGTTTTATCTTTAGTGACCACAGAATCAAACCTTACCAATTTTCTGTATCTAAGGGTACATTTTAGTCCATTTTAAATATTTTCTAAATTTATGACATTAATTACATATAAACTTACCTTTGCCTGCTTCTTCTTGGTGAGCCTGGCTTCATTTAACTTTATCCTCAGCCTCTAGAAAGTATAATAGAACCTCATCACTCCATCCTGGAGATTTCAGTTCCTGCAGGGAATTCTCGAATCCCATAATAATTGTTCAGTACTTGAATTTTTTTATCTCTAGGCAGTGCATAGCAGCAAGCAAATGACCTTGCAGGCATTTCTACAATAGTGTTGCCAGATGTCAGAATTGACCCTTATCTAAATGGAGAAACTGAGGCTCCAGGCACTTGGTGTTTCCACATTTAACCTATAATGAACGCAGACATCCAAACACATGGGCATTGGTCAGTTTGATAGAGAAATTTATGCTTCTGCTAAGCCTGTGTGACTGATATAAAATGAGAGATATAGAAAGAAAAACAAGAAAAAACCCTGAAAAATAACTCCTGTCATGTTTTTCCTTGAACAGATTTTTCCAAAGGATCTTACAGATACGCTCCAATGGTGGCGTTTTTCGTATCTCACACTCACGGAATGACGGCACCTGGTCCTATCTTGTTCAATGATCTAAGCGTCAATTATGGGGCCTCATATAACCCAAGAACTGGCAAGTTCAGAATTCCATACCTTGGCGTGTACATATTCAAATACGCTATTGAGTCGTTCAGTCCTCATATCTCAGGGTTTTTTGTGGTGGATGGAGTAGACAAGCTTAGATTTGAAGCTGAAAATACAGACAATGAAATACACTGTGACAGAGTTGTGACTGGGGATGCCTTATTGGAATTAAATTACGGACAGGAAGTGTGGTTGCGACTTGTCAAAGGAACAGTTCCAATCAAATATCCCCCTGTGACCACATTCAGTGGTTACTTGTTATACCGCACCTAAGTTTGTGTGAGAGATAGACTGTCACCTCTACCCCAACGCTCTCTGCCTTTTTATTTATCCTGGCATGCACATCAGCTCTAGTGGGGTGTTTCTACACTAAAAGAGACATGTCATTGAAGAGCTTGAATGCTTATTTCATAAAATGATTTGACTGTCCTGTGCAGAAAGGGGTCCTTTCTCCTAAGGAGACACAGAGGCATAGATACCAAATGGGACCACTGCCCAAGCAGGCATCTGCAACCCCAGGCATGCCTTCTTGTTCTCCTTCCCTGTGAGTCTTTCCAGTTTAGAATGAAATGTCATAGCAGATTTCACAAAGAAACTTAAATTTTGTCAGATTCTGTGTTTATAACCCTAGAAAAGAATTTCCTAAAATAACAAACTCAAATAATTTAAAGGAAAAAAATCCCCTTTTTTAACTTTTAATTTTGCTTTACTGTTGAGTTGATCAGTTTTATAAACTAAACTTTGCATTTGTGTTCTAAATTAAGAAAAGCAAATTAAAAATATATAGTATGCTTAAATGCTGTCTTTGCAAAATTGGAAAATGGAAACATAACCGACCCCATTTGGACATTTATAGCTAATTTTATGTGCTCTACCTTTCTGCCTCCATTACATAACATCTGTATGAAGACAAGTACAACGCTTTTTATTCATAGTCTTCTATTGTACTGTTGTGGGGAAATTCGGGTTTCCTTTCATGGATTCTTAATCTTAATAAAGGGATTTAAAGATGAACTCTGAAGGAAGCTCAAGTGTCATTTCTTTAAAGTTTGAGCAAACAGTAACAACTATACCTTTGGACAGCTGCTGAGAAGAGAAAGACAGAGAAGAAAAAAGAAATGTTCTCTCTGTCTCTCTGTCTCTGTATTTCTGTCTCTGTATTTCTGTCTCTCTCTGTCTCTGTCTCTGTCTCCCCCTCTGTGTGTGAGTGTGTGTTGTGCAGATCTATACATGCATGTGTTTGCACACTTGTTACCATGCATGTGGAGGCCCCAGGTAGGTGTTGGGATTCACCCTTGGTCACATTTCCACATTATTTTTTGAGGCTGGGCTTCTCAATCCAACCAACAGCTCTAGGATATGGCCAGAATGGCTAGCTTGCTCTGAGGCTCCTCTGTCACTGGAATTACAAACAGGCAGCCACACCCAACCAGCATCCTGTGAGCTTTGAGAAGCCAACTCTGACCCTCACTCTTGCCTATCAAACTCTATTGGGCCATCTCCCCAGTCCTCCAGGCCCTTTTGATCTATGGTTCAAGAAAAAACAGTATGTTCAGCATAAATTTTTTGCAACCAAATTTTAATAAGGGTTCAATCTCTCTTCTAGCCCACCACCCAGCAATAGTTCTTTGGGGGTGAGCATGATCTTCTTCGGCAGTAGTTAAGTCCCGTAGCAAACACCAAATATAACTCAACAGCTGCAGACCAGTCCTTTAGGCAGACAAACAGCACACACAAACTGGCTGCTATAGTCCAGCCCTTTCAGCAGGCTGACACTAGGCACAAACCAGCAGCTGCAGTTTAATTCTGAAGAAACCACCAGGCTTTCTAACCTGCCTGAGGTGAGGCCACAGAAGCCCCTAGCTACTGCAAGAACCTCACATGCAGTTCTTGGACGAGTTTCTCACAATGGCAGCGATAACACAAGTTGAGATCAACAACACTATGTAAGACAAATCAATACATGTGTGTCGTTAGTGAAGAATAGCGAGGAGGAGCAAACCGAACCAATGCTCAGTGCTCGCCTCCCACTGTCTGTGGGGTCATATGTATCCTCCTTCATCAAGTGTCCTTCCATGTGTTTGCTAGATCAAACACCCTTTCACCTGTGTCTGCTTCGGGATAACAGTCTCTCACATGTCTGCTTTAGCAGGACACCCTTTCATCCCTGTGCCCCTGCAAAACATCATTTGACGAAACTGACTTTCCAAAGAAACTACAAGTTTCCACGTCATAGACTCATGGTAGAAAAATAGAGATCTTCAGAGAAAAAGTGACAAAGCCCAAAGCGAACTGAAACGTTCCCAGGATTTTAACCAATGTTCAAGAAAGGAAGCCAGCATTTAGGATACAAGTAAAAGGGGTACAGCTTCTCCCCATCAACTGCAGGAGAACTTCCATGGGAGGTTTAGGGATCTCCAGTGAGGCCAAACCAGGATCCTCAGCTTTGACACTGAAATTTTCAGAAGGGTAACTGGCAAAGTTGGGAACTGTACCTTTTAGCATAGGTTTAGTGAAGGGGTTAGGAGAGGAGGATGCCTCAGCAGAGAGTAAGGTGGGCAGATGAGGAGCAAAGGCGTGTGATATTCATCGTGGATGTGTGTTTCTCCAAGAGAATAAACATCTGCCAGACTTTGGTGGAATTTGTAGTTATGATCTCATAACTGGTAGTCCTTATCACAGTGATCCTCATCTGGCAAGATTACAATTAAAGGAGGAGTCTACCCCACAGGGATGGAAAAGTAGTGTAAAATTACTGTAAAGAAGGTCAAGTTTCTTTTGAGAGTCTCACTCAATGTCTGGGGAAAGGAGTAGCACTGCATTGGGGAAGAAGCTTTAAGGAAATATAAGTACATTATCCCATGAAGGAGCCAATTATTCTGACAATCTTAGCATGTCTTCCTTGAATCACTTTCCTGTAGAATCTCCTAACAAGGTGATTCACAGACCATGTGGAATAATTCTTAAAGAAGGAGACAATAAGATGTAATGTTCTAATCTTTGTGGCAGAACAAAATGTCCTGTCTCTACCTAGGGCCAATGATAGAGCTCAGATTTCATTCTTTTTACCATAAAGATGTAGTTTTCCCTTAATAGACATCAACAAAGCCTGGACACCAACCACCCTTCTATATGCTATGTTAAGTCTTCGGGAGGGGAGTTGTGATATTTTCTTCTTAGTGTTACTGGGGAAGTGAAAGATGGGAACTACAGCAGACATGAGAGAGATTCATCCTCATAGACTTCAAGGCTACTAATCTTTTCCCAGCTACCTAAAAGTAATGCATGGAGATCCACTCCTATTCCTAAAAGGGTGAGTATTAATCTATATGATGAAATGGATTCTGAGATGCTTGTCTTCCAAAGAATATGCATTCACAGAGGGTGTCATTGACTACAGTAACACATGTCATATAGGAAGGTGTCGTGTCAGTAGCAATAAAGCTATGATTATTGTTAGAATAACACTTTAAGTATAATATACTATTTATTTTGAAAAAGAGTACCTGAATATATTCTTATGAGTAGTGGTAAAAACAATGAGAACATTTTTATATTGCCATCATTTCTTATGAATTAATTTTGATGTTCACTATATCTCCATTAACTATTTATTAATCTATCAAATAGATATTACTATTGCCTTCTTCATTCTGCCATGAGAAACAGAGGCAAACCGAGGCTGAGAGATTTTTCCAGAATAGCAAAGATGGACATCTGGACAGAGGATAAACATTTAATTTTTAATATTTAAAGGGCTGTTGACCTTTCAATATTTCTACCAACCATAATCCATTAATATTAAATAGCCCCACATATCCTCATCAAAGCTTATGACTTTTCAAATGAAAATAGAATTTTTATATAATAGATTATAGGTTGTTTCTCCACCAGTAAAATGAGCCGATTCAAGCCAAATTAGATTATACTAAAGGCAGATTTATTGGAAAGTTGTTCTCAGGTGAGTTCACTGACCCTAAGAACTGAGGGAAGGGAAATCATTATGGGAAGAGGCAGGGAGAAGGGGAAATGCATGGAGAGAGACAGAGACAGAGAGACAGAGAGAGAATTCTCAATTACATAGGGCAGAGCCTCTGGGAGAAAAGCAGCCCAGCCCTGGGTTGGGGGTAGGCTATGAAGCCAAGTGGGGACTGAGGGATGCTGGGAGAGCCTGGAGGCCTGGTCAGCTTTAATATGTAAAATATTCACCTCAGCCCCTGCCCCTCGGGTCTAACACCAAACTTCCCAGCATTTTGTTGAAAATATTGTGGAGGTTCCTCAAAGCCTTAAAAATAAGGTCACCAGATAAACCAGCAATTTGGGGAAAAGGGATTTATATGAGGGAAATGAGATCAATAAATTAATAGGTTAGATGAACTGTCATGTCGACTGAAGCATTCTTCATAATATACAATATATAACGTACAATACATAAAATCAACTTGTTTCCAAGAAACAAAATTCAAGAAAGTCTCTCTCTCTCTACCCTCCCTCTCTCTATCTCTCTCTCCCCCCCTCCCTCTCTCTCTGTCTCTCTCTCTCTCTCTCTTTCTTTCTCTCTCCCCAGTACTGGCAGCCACCCGCTCTTTATTATGCAAATAGCCACATTCCTTACTCAACCAGTTAGTTCTGGGGGTTCCATGGGGGAGGTCCCCTTCCCCCATACCAGCTGGCCTTACCTTCAAAGGCAGGTGAGGAAGGGACATTTGCATGCCCTGCTAGCCTGGTGCTGCCCCCTTCAGTTAATAATTCAAAACACAAGCACACATTTTTTCATAGCCAAAAAATACAGTATATGTGGGTCATCTCAACAAGGCTGAGATCCTCTAAGGAGATAGTGGGCTTCTTCCTCCTGCTGCTGCTGTCAGTCACAGAGAACTCTCCTCCTGCCATTCTGCTCAGCAAGCTCCAGAGAATTTTCCAGATTCTGACTTCTGACACCACTCTCTCATCCATGCTTAATAGATAAATATGGTGGAGATTAAAAACCATCTATAACAATCTAAAGGCAAATATCTTGTGAGTCAGTACACACATGTGCTGAGTTCCCAAAGTCAGGAAGCTGTTCACCCCAGTCCATTTTGTTCATGTTCCAGAAGAGCAAAAGTTAACCTTCTTAGGGACTCCTCTTTCTTTTTCTTTTTCTTTTTCTTCTTCTTTTTTTAAATGTTTAAAGTATTTTAATTATCCATAGGTTTGTGTCTGTTTGTGGATGAGTGAGTGCAGTTGCCTCTGAAGGCCAGAAGAGGGTATTGGTTGCATTGACCAGATGCTAGAGTTACAGGCATTATGAGTTAGTGTCAACAGAGGTGCTCAAGAACAATATACCCTTAACCAACCGTCTGTGGCTCCAGCCAAATGTTTTACATTTGTATTAGCATTTTGATTGCTTCTGTTTATGTGTACCCCATGTGTGCCTGATACCTGAGGAGGTCAGAAGAGGGGGCCAGATTCTTTGGAACTAGAGTTACAGGTGGTTGTTAGATGCCCCGTAGGTACTGGAAATCCAACTCTGGTCCTCTGGAAGTGTAGCCTCTGGTCTTAACTGTTGGGTCATCTCTCTAGCCCCAAAGAGAACAATTTTCACAACTGGCCATAGGGGCACATGCTTTTAATCCCCTGCAGAAGCAGGTAGATCTCTGTGAGTTCAGAGCCAGTCCAGTCTACATAGAGTTCTAGAATAGCCAGAAAGTACATAGTAACCCTGTCTGTGAAAGAGACAGAGAGACAGAGAAACAGAGACAGAAACAGAGTTTTGATCACTGAGTTTGGCTAGGCCTTGAGTGCAGATTTGAATGTAGGAAGCAAAGTAACAAGGAAAGTGGGTTTGCAGGGGAAAGGAGTGTGACTAGAAGTATGAGAGGGGACAGAGACTCCTCCTTCTGTGCCTCTGACCAAACTTACAGTCCGGAGAGTTGAGATTTCATAGTTTAAAATCCTTTGCTGAAACTGAAGAGATGGCCCTTCAGTAAAGAACACTTTTTGCTCCTGCAGAGGATCTAGTTCAATTCACAGAACCCACATGGTAGCTCAAAATTACCTATATAATCCCTGTTCTAGGTAATCTGATGTCCTCTTCTGAGGGGTCCAGAATGAACTCTGGCACACACACACACACTTAATTAATTAATTAAACAAACAAGTGTTTGTAAAAACCATTTGTGCCTAAATATACTCTTCCTCACATTATTCTACCAATCCAAAGGAGAAACATAATTTCAAACGAATGAGCTACTTTTATTTGGACATTAACAAATGATTCAAATATGCAGATTTCTTTTTTTAGGGGGTTGGCTATTTAATCTTCGTGGTATTGTGTTGATTATTTGTTCAAAAAATATGCTATTACAAAGAATTCTAATTTGTAATTGTAAATATTCAGCAACATTATACAAATATATACTTTATGTCTTATATGCTTCATTTATAAAAATGTTATTTTATTATATATGCTTATTAAATATGTATATAATATATTTCCTATCACTTCTGTATAACAAATTATCACTCGTTTATTATTAGCTATTATGAATCTGGTTAAATTACATATGCATACACAGTCTACAAGCTTTATCATACACTGCCAGCTCAGTGTGAACATAGTAGGAGGGTCCCTCAGCTTCTTCAGTGAAAACTACTGTTTTACTGGTGTGTCCTTCCTTGTGCTAGAAAAATAGTGAGTCACGTCCTGTCATCATCAAAGCCAATTTCAAATGTAGCAAAAATGTCATCAATCAAAAGCATTTACCTCCCATCTGTTATCCGGGTTACACAGGAGACACATTAAAGTGAAATATAGGCCTGCCTTACTGGCATGTGCTATTTAGTCAAGTGGCTCTCTTGGGCTTCACACACAGGCTGCATCAGTCCTAGAAAGGTTATTAAGCAGCATTCCTCCGTTCCTTTACCAGATCATTGAGAATTCTCCATGAACATTGCTACAATCCAACATAGTTAATTTGCATTCATTTCTCTAGGTTGGCATGCAAATTAAATACAAAACTCAGGAAAAGGTCCAAATTTAGGAGGTTTTATGATTTACGTATGGATCCCTTCATAGGTTGTGAAAACCCAGGTATTTGCTTGGGGTATGTTTTGTTGATGCTAGTTCTGATAGTCTTGTTTTGTTTTAATTTTTGCTTTATATTTAATTTTCTGAGACAGGGCCACAATCTATCTGAGGCTTGCTTCAAGCTTGTTACCTCTTGCCACACCCTCCTAAGTACAGGAATTATAGGTATGTGCCACTAAACTGGACCATAAAGCCCAGGTTTGAATTAAACCTTTTCTAGATAGCAAGTGACTTAGCCTCAGTGCCCTGAGGAAATACTGTTGTCTTAGAGGCTTAAACTGCATATATTTCCCAATTCTGGAAGGTTAGAAGGTGCCTGCAGACTTGGTGTCTGGTTAAGGCTGTTCCTTGACTTTCTGAATTCTTTTCAGGGTGTCTTTTCATGGAAAAGACTTAGATTAAAGAACTTTCGCTTAGATGGGCTCAGGCCAGCAAGGTGTGAAGGTATACACAACTAATAACAGCACTTGGGAGGCTGAGACAGAAGATCTCAAGTTCAAGGCAAGACTGGGTTGTATAATAAGTTCCAGGCCTGACACACATACATACATAATGAGACCCTCGTCACTCTCTCCCACTGAGGACATTCTCTTGTAATGGAGGCCCCATATGTATGGTCTCCTGCAAATCTAATTTCATCCTGAAGACTTTACCTCCCATCACATTCTTTTAGAGTGAAGTTTTAATACACAATGTTCTGAGGGGAACAAGCATGTCATTCACGGGATCAGGTTTCCAATGCAGCAGTGTTAAGCACGGTGCTATAAAACACTGCTCTCAGTTGTGAACTGTTCGCCATACTACACTCTGGGTATAACAGAGTTCCTCATTACTTGGATTGACACAGTCCTATGCTACTGCCACTGAAAATGCTAAGTGACATGATCTAGGGATTGGTGTATTTTTCAATGTGTGAATTCAATTACATTACTTCCATTTCCTTTTGGGGATTTAAAGTAGATTTAAAATATACACCAACTTCACTCAACAGTGAAAATATCATACCATACATCCTAGGAGAATGGGACTTTTCAGGACTGTTCAGCTCTGTTACTGTCACTACCATTGAAGTTCTTTTAGACCAGAATACCAATAATAACAAGTAATTCTTAACTTTTTTCTGTTTTTATAATTTATTTCTCATTTATCTCTCCTGTCAACGTCATTAGAATCAACCTCTTAATTGCACACAGCATGTATAAATAGCAATTGCCTATTGCCTATTTTGTTATCTATATGAAAAATGTAGATGGATTAAGAATGAAAGACATTTGCCAGAAAACATATGAAGGGGAACATTTCTATTAACTAGCCATCGCTAGCGTGATCTAATGTAGCTAGATGCATAATTTATGAGGAAAATATTAAATGTAGACAAAGGCCTTTGGCATTAGTTATGCATGAGTCAAAAGAGTGTGCCTTTCTTGTCCTAATCTCTGCAATCTATTGACATAAACCAAGTTTCATGACTTGTCAGAATATTCTTGCTGTAGTGAAGAATTCTGTGTCACAAAGACTTCTATATTGTCCACTTCCCAACTATCTGCGATATCTATTTCTCTGTAGATTTGCTATTTAACTAATTTTTATAACCTTTTACTCCTGCTGATGAGAAGTTAAATAGTATGGAAATTATTCTGTGGAAGAAATTCAAAACTCTCCAGAGATCTCATGCCTTTTTAATGTGACTTTCATTGCCCTTTCTACATCTTGCTATTAAATGCTTAAATCGTGATTCTGTTTCATAAACTCTAATTCTAGTTCCTTTAAATAGTTGAAATACTAATGGATCATTGCTGGATTTTTTCTTGTCACAGGTTCTGTGCTAAGAGCAAATTAACAACTCTGTTTCACACAATGAAAGGAAGCAATAAGATGGGTAACTATTGCCTTTCTGCATAACTGTGGCTCCTTTTCTTCCCATGTGATGCACTCTAATCACAACATGTGCCTGAGAAAGGAAAACATCATGAACAACATGCCCATGTTTACTAACAGCACTGTGGACAACCAAGGACAAGCTGTCCTTTCAAGTGTAAGAGACACGAGTTAAATATCTCTTGCTATGTAAAAACCTATTCCATACTTGGGCCTAAGGAGCAATAGGACCAATATGCCACAGAGCATTACAGATGGCACAAGGGCATGTCAATGAAGTTCTTCATTTTATGGCTAAGGGGAAAACGTTGAAATCACCAGCCACACACAAAGAACACGCAGAGAGTGATAGTAAAGAATAAATATCCCGAATCATGAATAAAACTTTTAGAATTTGTAGATAAGTGTTCAGATGTTTATCAAACTATGAAAAAATTTCCTAGGAAAGTTCAATTTATTCACTGTAATGGAAACATATTTGAATTCGCAATTCCTAAAACTCCTGATTGTTCTTAATCTACATTTGATGTCTACATTTCAGCTATTCTGTTGTCCTCCTTAATAGAGATTCAAGGCTGTCACAAAGAAAGCAGATTATTTCATGCTTTCGTTTTGCATTCTAACAGTCACTGTATCCTGCAGCTGTGGCCTTACTGTATTCTTGTAGTTTTATCAATAAGACGTGTCGTGTCTGCCAATGCACACAATGCCTGATAAGTGTCCTATTAGCAAGCTGTGCTCAAAAGGCAAAGGACTCCAAAATAATTGTGTGTAGCTTTTTAACCTCGCCTAAACCCCAGGAACAGGCTGTGCTACCAACCCCCACCCAGCTTCCCCTGAATACACGGATAAAAGACACACACACAGGTTGTTCCTTTTCAACTTGCCTTTGGACAAAATTGCTGGGCACTACTATCTCCCACCTGTAGAATTGTGACCTTTTATTTATTTATTAATTTATTTTCTGTGTAGCCCTGGCTGTCCTGAAACTCTGTAGACCAGGCTGGCCTCGAACTCAGAAATCCGTCTGCCTCTGCCTCCCGAGCGCTGGGATTAAAGGCCTGTGCCACCACTGCCTGGCTCTTATTAATATTATCTCCACACTTCCTACCTGCCCTAAACTTTAGTGGCTCAGATACATCTAGTCCCTGATAATCACCCCTTCCCCTGACCAACTAGCCTATAGGAGCAGCCATAGGCCTCTGCTCCTCCGGAGACCTCACATGGCTACTTGGCTTTTCTCTCTCCAAAGCAGGGCAAACTCTCCTCCTCTCTAGCATCTGTCTCTTATGCTCCAGGGACCCGGAAGTCCCGCCTATTCCTTCCTCTCAGTAATTGGCCCATGGCTTTTTTACTGACAGATCAAGAACCAATTGGTGTCTTAGTTAGGGTTTAACTGCTGGGAACAGAAACCAGGACCAATGTAAGTCTTATGACATTTAACTGAGGCTGGCTTACAGATTCAGAGTTCAGTACAGTATCTTCAAGGCAGGAGCATGACAACATCCAGGCAGGCATGGTGCAGGAGGAGCTGAGAATTGTACATCTTCATCTGAAGACTGCTAGTAAAATATTGGTTCCCAGGCAGAGGGTCTTAAAGTCCACACCCATAGTGACACACCTACTCCAACAAGGCCACACTACCTAATAGGGCCACTCCCAGAGCCCAAGCATATACAAACCATCACAATTGGGGAATGGGACCTTAGCATCATAACCACCCGTACTAATAATGAATTTTTTCCATGTAAATAATTCTGCAAATTTTAATTAGGCCAAACTTTGTTGTAGTTGTTGTTGTTATTGTTTTTGTTGTTTCTGTTGTTGTTACCTGGAGATATTAAAGCTTTCTTGTACCTGGACAGCTAATGATGTTCTTGATGCTGCAATTTCAAGTCTCCATTCTTTCACCACTAGCAGAACACTTACAGAAGGAAAGTAGAGGCAGATTGGGGGGAAGACAAGGGTGCTCATGGAAAGAAGAAGGAAGGAGAGAGAAAGGCAGCTATGTTCATCAGTACTGAAATTGAGATTGTGGCCAAATCCATCCTGAGGTGTGTGAAAGAGTGAAAATCACTGCAATAGAAATCCTGGGACCAGTTTGTCAACTTTCCCTCAGCCAAATGAGAGACTCGTGCAGGAAATCTGTGAGAGTCTACACTTAGGGCATAGTGCATATTGGGGCTCACTGTATAGCTCAAAGTAGCCTCAAACTTTCAGCAATCCTCCTGCTTCAACCTTTAACACACTGAGACAACTAGCATGTGCGACCACATCAACTGGCAGAGGAAGTTTTAATCGCTGTGTGCTCACTCCATCTGCCGTTTGGCAAATCTGTAACTTTGTCTTGAAACAAGTCTAAGATACTGTCCTTTCGATTTTGTGGGATTGCTACTCTGATTGGCTCAGCACTCCTGTCATAAAATAGGCTGAAAGACAGAGGACTGCTTCAGCTTCAAACTTTCTGTCACTCTGTTCCCATTTACCACTTTTATCAAAAAAAAAAAAAAATGGCAATTAGTCTAATAAGAGAAAATCTGCTGTTTCTATAAAGTTTCTTTTAAAGATTCCCTGCTTTAAAAAGATTATTGGTGAACTGTTCAGCACATTCATTACGCTCTGAAACAGAGGCCCCATGAAACAGAAAGCACAGGTGGCTGAAGCTGGAGTAATATCAATAATAGAGCCCCCTTTGCTGCTGGATATGTGAGGGAATCTAAGAAAGGACACCTTTCCTGGGTCCCCCAAGTGCTAATAATAAAGACAATGTGATATGATGACTTAGCTCTCTTGGCTAACCAAAAAATTACTGAGAATTGTTGTTTTAACCAAATCCACACTGACTTTAGCCTGCCACACAAAGTACAGTTTCATAAACATTAATAAGGAAATACCTCCAACATATAATTCTCATTTTCAAAAAAAAAAAAAAAATCTTCTGAAAAGTCAAAAGGAAATTTCTATCTACAGAAATATGTATGATCTGGCGTGCATCTGTTCTTGGAGAAGGTATGATGCTCACGGGAAAGTGCATGAATAAGTAGATGTTGGGGGAGATGCCCAGAAGACACCTGCTCAGGCCAATGCTGTGTCAGAGGCATGCTCTATCTTGTTCTGACTTCAGCTCTTACACTTTCTTTCCTGAAACAGGCTGAGGGACCAGACAAGGAGCCCAGGCCACAATGACAGCATCAGAGTAGCTTTCTAAGCATTTCAGTGGAAAAGCAGAAAAACGAAGGGCAATTCTCTTTCCTTTCCCATATCTTTTCCTGCCCTTCCCATATCTTGCCCTCCACATTCGCCAGCCTGTGTTTCTGGGTGACGTCTGGCTTTTGCTGGTTGCTTCCCAAACTGCCATCATTTTCCTGCAAACACAAAGCCAGTAGCCATGAGGTCCAGACAAAATACTTTTGTAGAGCCTAGGAGTCTTCCAGACCTAAAGGATCTTCCCCAGGTTTCACTGAGAAGAACCTTTTCGACTCCTCTCTGACTTCCTGTGACAGCCAGCCTAAAACGGGGTGGGAAGACCAATCTGCTCTGCAGCTTCCCCATGCTCACAGCTCTGGCCTCACCTGGAAAGGGAGGGATAGACCTTCATTTGCTCTGTCCTGTTTCTCTATAATCCCACCCCTTCCGCTTTCTCTTGTCCGGCTCCTCCTGCTCTTTATCTGCTCTCTCCTTTTCTTCCCTCCTCTCCTTTCTTCCTTCTACCTCTCCGCCCTCGCTTCTTCCTTCCTTCCGTCCCCACTCACTGTCATCTCTGTATTGTGCCTGACTTCTGTCTCTTACCTTCTGAGTCCTTTCTCTGTCCCACTGCTCCTGACTCACACATGATTCCATCAGGCTTCCTTCAGAGAGTATGCAGATTGTATAACCCTGTCATCCCCTCTCCCCTCTTATGTTTGGCTCATATTTCTTACTGCCCAATACTGATCCAGAACATACATAAAAGCAACTACAATAGCTGTAAAATTAGTCTCTATTGTATATAATGTGGCATATCTCTAAATTGTGTTTGGTCTACAAAAGTAAGGAGCCTGTTTCCATAGTTTCTGTAGCTATCTAGACAAATTAATTAAATCATTATATGAGCAGTGTTTAAAAAAAACTGCAATAGAATTTTTTACAGATCTGATTTTAAAATGAAATCCAGCCTAACAAGGAAGATAATTACTTTTACTGTGGTAAGGTACTTGTCATGTACAAGGATGCATGAATGACCAACAATTTTTAAGGGAGGGAAAAAGAGAACCTAGAAGTACAGTGCACAGTAATAGTGACTTCTATAAAAATGTAATTGAAAATAATACAGCTCCAATCAGGACACAGAAGTCAGCAGCGTAAATTCCACTGTTAAAACCTACTTTAAAAGACCGTGCATTTGCTTCCTTTTGAATGCCTTTTGAATTTGCAGAGCTCATGCTACTGCAAATCAGTCCATTTCAGTTGATGACGATTAAGCATGATGAATGCCCAGAGTCTGTGCTGAAATCAATGTGCTGACAGGACATCTGTTACATCCTCCCTTCATGTTATTCTATTTCAGATTTACCACCTATATCAATTAAAATAGCATGATTAAAAATCACTTATTTTTGAATGAAGGGTAACTTATAGACATCTCTAAATAACCAACCTGCTTTACAAATGGCTGAAATTTTAACAAGATTTCTGAACACATATTTGTTACTTTTCCTTATTAAAAAATTGGTATTTAATATATTCATAGGACATATCTGCTATACGAAAAGAAGACTTGCATAATCAGATATTCAGTAATTGTAGCCTTTTCTGGTTATTTGGTAAGAAGTTTACACAGAGTATACTTTAAGCAGCTTATAAGGTCAACATATAGGAAACCATTATTTTGACTTTGACTAAAGATTTGACTTTTTTTTTTTTTTTTTTGGTTTTTCAAGACAGGGTTTCTCTGTGTAGCCCTAGCTATCCTGGAACTCACTCTGTAGACCAGGCTGGCCTCGAACTCAGAAATCCACCTGCCTCTGCCTCCCAAGTGCTGGGATTAAAGGCATGCACCTCCACTGTCGGGCAAGATTTGACTTACAAGATAAAGGTATGAATAAAGTATTTTAGAGATTTATTTACAGTATGTACAAACAAAGCACATTACAGAGGAAAGCAACAAATTTATTTATTTTAGGCAGAAATTGCTCAGAAAAATTGCATAGCTTAGATTATAAGACTACAAAAACAGTTAACAGTACTATTATATGTAGATAGAATATTCCCTAGGACTGTGAAATGCCCTGTCATTCCATGTTTACTAATCAATTCAGTTATATCTGTAATGCTGGACACTTCTAAAGTTAGATATATCTTATATCTTGGGCCACAATGGCCAACTCAAGGCTTGCACAGGAACCAAGGATATTTTAACAAGAACATGCAACAGGAAGTGCATATTGAGCTTTGGGTCCTATATTAATTCTTTATTTTTGTTTCATATGAAACAAATCCTACAGGAGTGTAAAAAGAAAAGGCTTAACCACATGAAGGTACTAAAATTCTGTTGCTAGGCTGGGTGAAGTAGCTCAGTGACAGCCTGCTTCTTGCCAACATGTGAGGGCCCTGGTTTCAATTGCCGGAACGACAAAAATGAACACAAATGTTACTGACAAAAGTTAAAAGAAATTCTTACATAAAAATTTAAAGCCTATGTGGTGAGTTTCAGGACATCCAGAGCTACCTGAAACCAACCCAATTAAAAAGTAATTTATGTGCTTTTCTCTGGTTCTATTGTAGTCACAGACACTTTACGTAACATAGTAACCACAAATGTTACTATGATGAGCTCAGTAGACCATGCAAGCACCAGGGCTGCCATAAACTGTCAATAAGAAAATCATTTTAGACCCATAACTAGTTTAGTATTACGATGCTTCAGTAACATTGCTTGATTCATTTCTCTAATTTGAGAATTTGTAGATGTCTCACAAAAACATTCCCTCTCTTTCTCAATAACACTTGACTGCTCTGCCAGCACTAAGCTTCGGTAGGAGCACTGGCAGCTCCAGACTGTCTAAGCTCCATAGCAAGACCTAGTCTCATAACATAAAAATTCCATCCTCACTCCAGCAATCTGGAAGAGAATTAATTAAACTAATTCCTAAATTAATTAAACTGTTTGAAGTAGAACATACAGTGTTGCAAACAAGACTGCTGAGTCCACCCCTGGCTCTGCCTTAACCTGCTATGTGACCTGTGCTTATTTTTTTTTCATCTCAGCCTATGCTTCATCTCCTATAAAATGAATAATAATTAAATGTGTCTAACTCAAAGCTTTGCAGGATTAAATTAATCAGTAAGCACATAGCATTTGCCTAGTACATCTATCGCACTTTTGATGTATTTGTATTTTTTGATATTTCGGGAATACTTCAGTTAGCGATGATGGCCACAGATATTTTAAACAATCTCAGAACGCTTATGTACATACATAATACAGTGTCTTTGAGTTTCAAGACACAGCATCTCAGAACTATAAATTCCAATGTATTATCTAACAGGACTTTTTTGCCTAATGCCAAAGAGATTTTATTTGAAATAAAATTGTTGCCATGTTCACTTGATTCAAATACAAGGAACGTAGCAGGAAGCATTTTATTTAGGCATGAAACAAACTATAAGACGCTGAAATAATTTTCATTTGTGTTTTTAGAAACTTCTGAAGCTTTTTGTCCCATACAAACCTGTGATCTAGGTAAATCACAGACTATTAAAGTCCACCGACATGGATTTCTGCATGGTTACTTTAGTTGAAAGTCACATATGTCCTTGCTGGTTATTTTACAGTTATCCACTATAAGAAGATATTTCGAATGAAAGAATGTCACTGAAAAAAACAAGCATTTTAAGCCAACCCACTAATAACCAGTGTGGAAATAGGAGTAAGTTGGGGTTGCTTTAACTGTGATATAGATGATGATTTTAACAATAGTAACAACAAGATAAATATCAATAAAGAAATTAATGAAAGACGCCATATGTCTTCTATCCTTAGTATATTCTTACACAAATATGTATTGCATCTGGCATCTTGAAATTTAAAATCTCTGTAGTTAAAACCAGTTGTGTACATAGTATTTCTCAGTTACTTTTGCAGTTAAAAGGTGTTATTAACCTCAACTATAAGAAACTATTTAAAGGAAAAAAATATTGTTATCCCAGAATTTAGAATAACAATAATACTTATCTCTGTCATATTAAATAAATGTAGCATTCTATTTAGAATTTCAAGAATAAACATAAACTATAACATAAATATTATATTTCAAATATTAAAAATATATAAAATTATTTGATTTTTACAAAATTATATTAATATTTTACGGCATAATAGTCATTATCATTGTGACTTTTAGAAAAAAATTGAACTTAGTGTATTATTGAGGAAGAACCATGTCACTTCAACGCAGGTGTCTTTCAGATAGACTATGTATACTATGCTGGCCTTGAACTCACAGAGATCTTCTTCCCTCTGCCTCCTAAGAGTGGGAATAAAGGCATTTACCACCCCACCTTCCCTATTTCTTTTATCTCTGTCCCCCAAGACAACCCTAACACCCCAACTCATGTTCCTTTATAGACAAATAACATACTCTCCCAGTTCCCCCTCTCAGAGAAAGTAGCAGTTTGGAAATTACTCATCAAACTCAATTTTTGTGTTATGGGAGGTTAGTCTAGATTCTAAGCCATCAGTGGCAGTAAACTCTGGGAAAGGCCAGTGAAGCATCAACACATAACTAACTTTACATAAAGAAAAACATTTCTGCTCCTTCAAAGAAAACCATTAAAAAAAAGTTCTCATGTTGTTTTTTTATGTTAGTAAATTAGTTTGATTGATAATGCTGAAAATATCAGTAAATTAAAGGAGAATAAAATTGAAATAGTGTCTAGGTAATCCCCAAACTCAGAAGCCAAGAAGGCAGGTGGATCACTTAGTTCAAGACTGACTGGTCTGGTCTATAGAGTTGGTATGTGGTTCCAGGTCAGCCAGGGCTATACAGAGAAAACCTGTCTCATAAAACAAACAAACAAACAAAACCCAAAATGGTCTATTCCCCTATATTTTACAAGCTTTAAAGCTTCCAGAAACTCTTGTTACCATCAGATACTGAAAAATATCCATAAGACTAGAAGTCAGACTTTGTGGTGCACCAGTAAGCCTATCATCTAGGAGGCAGAGATAAGAAACTCGAAGATCAGGACCAGCCAAGGCCTCATAGCAAGATCCTATCTGAACAACCAATGAACCAAAACCAAGTGAATTACAAATAGAAACACAAGACCCACCCACCATTTTAATCATTCTATATTTCTTTCCTCTGGTAGGAAGCCAATTTTTAATTGCATTCAGAATTTAGACAAAGGTAGGTGTCTAATTCGACTAGCAGTAGAAATGGAAGGAGAATACGGGGTCGTTCCTGGTGCTTTCCCTGTCTCTTAGTTAATGGGCATATGGATTATTAAATGGTGAAAAGTTTATTCAATTTTGAGGCATATTCATTGTTGCTAATTTATTTTTGCTATTTTCACATTAATTTATTTTTTGTAAGATACACCCTTCCCCAGTATGACTCCTGTAGTCTTGCTGCTATTTGTCAAATGTCCCTTTATTTGTCACAGCAAGAAAGAAATGCTAGGTTATAAGCTCCAATTCAAATAGCACATAGGAGAATGCTCCCAAGCTTACTTCTAACAGTAACTGTGGGGGGTGGTGTCAGGTTCTTGACATGGAGATTGCCAATCTTAACCCCTAAACAGTTTAGTTTGCCAGGAAGTCTGAGCAAAGATCATTTGAGGTGGGATTTCAGGCTTTCTTCATGACTTAGACACTGAGGCACAAAATGAATCTAGAACATGTTCTACACATGAAATGAATCACTGCACTGAGCTTATGGAAACTATAAAAAACCTTATTTATGTTATTATACACATAATTGATACACAATAGCCTTTGAAAATTACCAAAGAAACACAACAGTCTAACACTGACCTGCAGCAGAAAATGGTGGTCTTGTTACAACACAGTTGATGACTGCTAAAGGAGACCTCAGCTTTGAGAGTGGCTGTCACTAGTTAGGACCTCCAGCAAACTACAAGATGAACAAACTCAAGAAGGTTGTTTTCTTCTCTGTGAGTACTTTTGGAGGATGGGCCCTCACAACCAGTCTGCCCAGTAAAAATATCCCAATGAAACCAAAAAAAGATCCACAGATGTGTGAATCACAACCCAGAAACAATCATGAAGAAGAAAGGGGGCGAGATTCTTCCCAAATATTACAGATCTTCAGCAACTATAGCAAAGTATGCTAGCAGAAGTAAAATGAAAGAGACTTCAAAGTTAGTAGGAAACCAATCAATGATAATAACAGAGTACAAACTAATAGATAAATTGAGTCCACGTCCTGGGAGGTATGCAGCATAAAGGAGATGGGTGAGAACATTAATGATACGTATAAAAATAAGTTGCAACATAAAGAAAAAGAAGAATATTAAGATTTTATAAAAAGAAACTAAGAAAAATATCGGGAATGGAAACTCAGTGGATTAAATATGAATGAAGAGAATCACCAATTAAAAATTCCCAAGCAGAAGAAAGAATATCAGGAATGATCAAAGTTAATGAAATTGTACATTCAAACATCAATTAAAAAGAAGAAAAAAAAATGCCGGGCAGTGGTGGCACACGCCTTTAATTCCAGCTCTTGAGAGGCAGAGACAGGCAGATTTCTGAATTTGAGGACAGCCTGGTCTACAGAGTGTGTTCCAGGACAGCCAGGGCTATACAGAGAAACCCTGTCTCGAAAAACCAAATAAATAAATAAACAAACAAATAAATAAATAAATACTTTATGTCTAGGGAGATAACTCAATAGATAAAGTGCTTCCACATAAAGATTGAGGACTGAATTCAGATTCCCGGCATGTAGCAATTCACATAAAAGCCTGAATGAGCCCGTATCGTTCCCTTTACTCTACTGCTGGGGCTGATATGTGGAGGCAGGTATAATTCCAGAATTTGCTAGAAAGCAAGTCTAAGCAACAGATAAACTCAGAGTTCAGTTTGATACATTGTCTTAAAAAGTAATATACAGAGCAATTGAAGAAGGCACCTAATGCCAACTTCTGCCCTTCATACACACATGCATTCCCATAGCACACATGTACATACAAGCACAAATATACACATGCACAAACAAAATATTTCATTAAATTATAATTAATAAAATTATGACAGAATTTTTTTCTATGTCTAGAGAAAGAAATGAGCATTTAGTATTCCAAATTTAGTACTCTTATTCCATCTAGAATAAGAAAAAAATTCATAGCATTATAGTCAATATGTCCCAAAACAATATTAAAAGCTATAAGGAAAAAATGAGCTCACCTATGAAGGCAAGCACATCAAGTAACAATGTATTTCAAGCACTGAAATTAACTATCTGCTTACTTGTATTGGATAGGTATCTTTTAAAATAGAGAAATAAGAATTTTTCAACATAAGCATAATATAAGGCACATTATGACTATTAATCCTGTTTTATTAACATAATACTGTACAGAAAAGATAAAAGAAGCCAGTGTCAATCATGAGCACATGTAAAAGAATACATTTCATGAAGGGAATACCTGAAGGGAGTGGGAAGGAATCCAATATGTTCAACCCAGTAAACCAGCAAACATTTAATAAAAATAGGAGAGCAAGAGGACTGGAGAGATAATTTAGCAGTTAAGAGCACTGACTGCCACTTCGTGCTGATGAGCACATAGGAGGTAGTGGTCTTAGTGATTGAAAGGCAGGGTATTTACTATACAGACTGGGAACTGCGATGACATCCTTGGTTTTGGATGATGTGTATTGTTTTTCTTTGAAGCATTTTAATGAAGATTGCTTTGAAGTGTTCATGCAGTAGCACATTAACTATAAAATTTAGTTTAGCACAGAGGACAAAGGGTAGTTAAATTAATAACTTAAAATCAGTCTTTAACTTATCCATCTAAAATTTAGTATCCCTGTATACACACAGTAAATAATGAGTAGCCTGGGCTCCATGCTGTTTTCTAATATTTTTACCCAGGTGGCTAGCTTCTTATTGCTGTGTTCTGCTAAACTTTGAACCTTATTTCTTTTGTTCCCTTCAGTATATTTTTAAATGTAGGAGGATACTGGACATATTCTTCCATTGTTATGACTGTGTTTTTCACTCTGGGTTTACAGTGGCAGGTCTATATAAATAATTTACACAAAGATGACTGAATGCTAATACCAGTTGCACTTAAATGAAAATGCCCATTCTCATTAGCTGACACAGTTTATCCATGCATTGCTGGGGTCCTGATACAAGATGGAAACAGTGTTTCTTGTCCAGAGTTTTAATTATCAGCAAGTTGAATGGATACTTTAGTTATTTAAATAGATTTTTGACTAAAATCCAGAAAAGTGATATGAGAGAAAAATTAATTCCATCTAGTTTAACAGATTTTTAAATGCTAACTGGATTTTAGCCTCTTAGAGAATTCTACCTAGCTGGTAAAGTTTACTTTTAATTCCTTGCTAAAACGAGGCAAGAATTTGCAAGACTTTTGTATACAGTACAGTAAATTCTTCATATCTTTTCAGACCTAATTCAATATTTGCTGACTGCTCCTGTCATGTATGATACATTTTTGTGCATGCCTGAGGTGACATTCATAAATGGTACCACTATGACTTTATCCATGTAAAATAGCTATTTATTGAATTTTCTTTCAACAGCTGGACTTACTTTTTTCATCTCCATCTAAACATCTTAACAGAGAATTTGTTACTGTTTATTAAAAGAATTGAGTTTGAAAGCATTAAATAAATAAATAAATAAATAAATAAATAAATAAAAGCACTGACTGTTCTTCCAGAGGCCCTGAGTTCAATTCCCAGCAACCACAAGGTGGCTCACAGCCATCTGTAATGGGATTTCATGCCCTCTTCTGGTGTGTCTGAAGACAGCATACTGATATACATAAAATAAAATTTTTAAAAATAGGGGAGAAAGAAAGGAATAATAATAATACCATAACCAACCCCCCAAAAAACCCTCACCTTTGGAGGCAAGCACAATGACCTTAAGTGTATATGGCCCCGACTTACCAATAAAGACACACAGTCTAGATCACTGTTTTGGAAGTAAGAATCGATTATCAGTTATCTCCAAGAACACACCTCATAAGCAAAGACACAAATAGATTGAGAGTCAAAGGATGAAAAACAATCTATAAAGTAAATCAAAGCATATGACACTGCACATAGCTTTTCTGATATTGATAAAGTACTCCCAACCAAAAAAATTAGAAGTCAAAGAATCACTACATATTAATAAAGAAACTATGTATCAAGAACCCAAAACAATTATAAATATGAATATACCAAGTACAAATCAAATTGTGTTTGCATAATTAATGAGCATAAAAGATCAGATGGGTTCTGGTACAAAAATAGTGAATGACTCCAACATTCCACTTGTCACTTTTAAACTGGTTGTCGGTGCTAGCTAGTTTTTATGTCAATTTGACAGAAACTAGAGTGATCTGAGATAAGCAAATTTCAATGAGAAAATATCTCCATAAGACTGGGCTGTAGGGCATTTTCTTAACTGGTGATTGATATAGGAGGGCCCAGCCTACTGTGGGTGATGGTCCTGGGTTCTATATGAAAGCAAGATAAACTAGCCATATCGAGCAGTTATATAGAAGTATAAGCAAATAAACCCTTCCTCTCCAAGTGGCTTATGGTCCTGGAGCTTTATCACAATAACTAAGACATTATCCAAACTAAAAATTAACAATGAAATTTAAGAGCTAAACTGTATTGATTTCCATTTTTATTCATAATAGTGCTTGAAATCTTAGCTAGACCAATAAAACTAAAGAAACAAAGAGATCAAATAGGTAAAGGGAAAATCAGTTTATCCCGGTTTGCAGATATGATGCCATACATATGATACCGTGTAGATTCCACTAGAAAATTATTCGAACTAACGAATATTTTCAATAGAGTAACAGAATACAATATCAACATATAAAACTCAGTACCTTCTGATATGCCAGTAATGAAATGCTGAGAAAAAAAATCAGTGTAACAATCCCATTCCCCATGGGTCCCATAAGTACTTTGAAAAGTTGTACAAGGTGGTGTATACCTTTAATCCCAACACTAAGGAGGCAGAGAAAGGTCAGTGTCTGAGAGTTCAAGTCAAGCCTGGAATACAAAACAAGCTCCATGCCAACCAGGTCTACATAGTGAGGCCTTTTCTCAAAAAAACAAACAAAAATAAGTTTTTGAAATACTTCAAAATAATCTTAATCAGGGAAAAACATCTACATTGAAAACTAAAATGCTGAGCAAAGAAATTGAGGATATTAGAAAATGGACAATCTTCTCATTTTCATGGGCCAGCAGAATTCATACTGTGGAAATGTCTATATTTCTAAAAGCAATATACAGATTTTTGTTCATGTGTAGACTCTAAATTTAGCCTTTCTTTCTTTCTTTCTTTCTTTCTTTCTTTCTTTCTTTCTCTCTGTTTGTGTGTGTATACAGAACATGAAAAAATTTAAAGGTACCCTAAGAGTGGAGAAAGAGATCCTACTGGAGGAATGACAAATAAGAGGCTAATTGAATTCATGTGGTACAGAAGGTGATACTGAAATGTTTGGAGAGAGGACAGAGACCAAGACAGGGCAAAAGGTTGGAGTATAGGAGCTAGAAAGGGGATGCGTAAGAAAAATTGGGGGTAAACAGGCTGGGTACTTTAAATGGGGAGATGATAGCAGCTCACTATAGAAGAGAGGAGGAGAGAAACAGCACTAAGAATGTTTGAAAGCACTATAAGGAATTATGTTATGTTTTCTTTACCTCAAAGTACATATAATACATGTGAGCCTATATGTATACATATATAGTTTAAATAAAGTTATGCCACTTAGACTGATAATGCTCCTCCCATGGAGGTTACCATAGACTATCTTAACAAAACCACCAGTACTGGGTGTGGAAGTCCCTTACTAATTGTTAGTCAGGAGAGTTTGAGAGACTGAGAAAGGAATGGAGCCTGTAGCTGCTGCTTTTAAATGCCTCATAGAAGTTGAAAGTAGGTCTCTGTTGTTGAAGACAACATGCACTTTAGATGCAGTGACTTAGAGGATTTGAACTGAATCTAACCTGAAAGACTTCTTGCTGAGGACTAACTTTTATAGTTCTAGAAGGTGCTGTGCAAGATTCCAAGAGAAAGAATCAATCAATTATCCTATCCAATTGTGATGTCTATAGAACACAATAGTAATCCGAAAGCCAAGATATACCTATAGGTCTAATAGTGGCACTCATAACTTGGCTGTAACCAACAGCTCTCTAGCTGGACTTAAGGTCCACTAAAGAGTAAGGAAATCATTCCTGGTACCAGAAACCTAGCCAACTACTCAGGGAGAGTAAGCACATGTACCTTAGAGGAGAATCTATGACTTCTACCTTACCAAGCAGGCAAATTTCCTAACTGCTACCTGGCCAGGTATGATGATGCAGACTTTAACTCCAGTGCTCCAGAGGCAGAAGTAGGCAGATCTCTGTGAGTTCAAGATGAGCCTGGTCTACATAATGAGTCCTAATCCACCAAGGACTACATAGTGAGATATTGTATCAAAATATTAGTTAATTAATTATAAACAATAATTCTTAATTGAATTCTAAATACTGATTCTTCAAAGACAATTGATAATCTCATTGGTCTATTTACAAAAAAATGAAGACCATTACAAAGCACGACTGTAGTGCGGTGCCAAGCCCTGGTAGAAACATCTACTACATAGCTCTTACATATAAGCTTCAGGAAAGATCCTAAAAGAGAGGGACCAAAAATTTTAAGAACCAGAGGACCAGGAAGCCTGCTGTGGAATTGTGTCTCCAATAAATTACAAGGAAGCTTCACCTAAGATACTTTTAACAATATGATTGAGTAAATAAGACCTGAACAATAACAATAACAACATTAACAATAACAGCAAAAACAATAAATAAATCATCAAATAGACATGCTAACATGAAAGAGGGAAATCTCTCAGGGACCCACCCTTAGACAAAGAATTACAGATAACTAAGGAATGATGAGAGCAGGAGAAATAGTCGTTCTTGGGGATGAGCCCCATAACTCATTATCCAATATCAAGTTGTTAGCCTTGAAATCAAATACATCAGCCAACACTAAATGAACTGAGCAATTGTATTTACATATATATCTATTTATATTTATATGTATGTGTGTCTGTAATAATAATAATTAATATAATGAAAGGAGCCATAAATTTGAGAGGGAGTTGGAATGATAACATGGGAGAAGCAGAAGGGAGAAATGAGAAGAGGAGAAATTATGGAATCATATTTGAATTTTAAAAAATAATCAACAAAATAATAATCATACATGAATTCATGATACAAGTGATTAAAAAATTACCTGGTTTCATAAGCAAAGGAAAATCCATCAACCTAGTCCTCTGCTAAAATTGTACTTTTTGGCTCTAAGAATTACAAGATTTATAAAAGCTAACAGCTTTTTTTTAAATATAGCAATAGAGAACGAGCATTTAACTACAACAAAAGCACTCAGGATGTGATGCACGTGTGCTTTAAAGCGGAGGTGAGGAATTCGGAGCTGCCAGCAAAGATGTGCAGACATAGCAGATGGATCGATGTGTGCTAAGAGTGTTTGCAAAGAACAGGTATAGAAAGAGCCTTCAGTACTGTGCTTTCTACATACAGCAAGCGAGAAAGAGTCCCATGCGAGAACTGCCTCTTGTACCCAGGTGAAGAAGCAATTCTCACCAGTACTTGGACTTGGTGCTATGCTGGAGACACACAGAGCATCCTTCTAGTGTAGCCCTTACCTCCTACTTGCTTCAATATCCCTTCATTCTCCTCCTGGTGACCCTCCCGCAATTGACTGACCCTTGCCAAGTCACAGGGCCCTTCATTTTTTCACAAGTTTATCATCTTTTGTCCAAATCACACAGAAACTTTGCTTGGCCCTGGTTTTCACTCTGTTGTGAATGTCCCCATGGGCACTTAAAATTAGCACTTGAATAATTTCTGCTCTTTAGAAAGGTGTAAATTAAAATACAGTCCTTGGTGTGGGCCATATACCAATCTAGCTGCAGTTCTTTACTGAGATGGACATCAAAACCTGTGTGTCAGCCTAAGAGAGAGACATCAGAAAAATTTAAACATGGCAACCACCTGATCCTGGAGTTTTAGCCCGCAGAACTGCAAGAATGTATGTTTCTGTTGCTTAAGCATCCAGGCTGTGGTATTTTGTTTGTCAGCTGTAACAAGCTAATTAATGCTCACAAGTTAAATACACATGTGTAAAATAATTAAGTCTTATCTTCTCTTATCTACATGTCAGTTTCCTCACTGCTATGAATTCCCCCTGAAGGAGATGGTATAGCTTACTTATGTCAGCATAAAATTTTAACTATAGAGAGAGAGCACATAAATTTGATCTCATGGATAGCTTATGGAGGTGGTATTATGGTTCTATGTTTCCATGAAGCAATTTCCTTCTCTAGCTAAGCGCATTTGAAAGGGTGCTGACCACAGCATTTATACAATTGCCTTCGGTCCAACAACCTTAATGAGAAACTGATGTCTGTGTTTTCATCTCCCCACTGTGTGGAGTCTGCCTCTTTCAGAGTATTGCAGCAATCATTTGCTTGTGTACACTAGTAGCAGCATGCTCTCAACAACCACATTGCTAAACAGTCTATTATATTTGGTTCCTCATACTATTCCCACTCTTTTTGAAATGTGACGTTTTTAATTCTTTGAGAACCTCATACAAGCATAGAATGTATTTTAATCATATTCACACCCCCACTGCTTCTCCTTAATCGTCTCCCCCACCCCAGGTCCATCTTCTCCAGATAACTACTTTGTCTTTAATTTTTTATACCCCACTGATTCCAGTTTGTGTGTAGGGCCATACACTGGAACATAATCCACCGGCCACGAGCCTCACCCTCAATGAAAACCCACTCTTCCTCCCCAGAAGCCATCAACTGCTAATAGCTCCTCAGCTATCTGTGGGGACTTGTGATATCCTGTCGGATTCATACTGGAATGTTGAGTGGCTTGATCCTGTGCATGTCTTGTGCATGAAACCATAGTAGCTGTGTGTTCTGAAGACCAATAGTCCTATCATGACCAGAAGAAAGTGTGCAATTCCATGGAACTGGAATTATAGCCTCTGGAGCCTCTATGTCATCTGAAAGAACATTGCATGCTTTTAACCACTGAGCATCTCACAGCTTTCCTTTCATGTATAGAAATATTTGATCGACCTTTAGGTAAGTCTATTTTATATTCTTTTAAAACATCATCCAACGAAGGGCAGTGATGTTTACAGCTGGGACAAGTGCACATGACTCATGCATCTGAAGTGCATTCTGTCCCCTGGACAACTTTGCTGTAGACATTTCTTAAAACTTACCAAACTAAAACAGAAGGTTGAATGATACATAAAGAGGAGTATTTCAGTTAATTGTTAATTAGCTTTTTAAAAAGGAAATACTTCTGTCTTTCTGGAACAGCAAGAGCTTACATGGAACAATGTGAGAATTAAGGCGTTTCTCCTTGACAGTATTAAGATGAGTCTTCTTACACATTTATAAGGTGGGATAGGTGAGTTATGGAATTCATAGAAAACCATGGCTATCAAAATATAACAAACAATAAATTTTAGACAATTATTTTTTTAAAAGCAAGAGGCAGCATTTCAGCCACAAAATGTTCAATAAAAAGTATATTGCACAGGGTGATACAAGAAATTTTGTGTAAAAGAGGAAAAATGGGCCAATGGGATGGCAGATGACTCCATGGAATCATAGCTGCGCGAAGAATAACATGTACTGACCCTAAAACTGCTCTGAATAACTTTGGTTCTCTCATATTGACATCTTGAAGACAATGATGGAAGCAATGTTAGCAGTAGTTAGGAGCAGACCACATTGTGACCAGATCCTTGTCAAATAGAAACTTACAGCCTTTCTGTACAAGCTAATATGTTCTGAAGGTAAATTTTAAACAGTTGAAATGAACAAACTCATTTGCAACTTTTGTTTCAAAATGCCAACCTCACCTTTGGGACTGATTGCCCAAGTGTCTCTATATCTTCAGGTGCTGATCATGCCAGGACAAAAGGCTCCTTTGTGAAAGATTCCTGATTTATTCAATGATTTGAATTTGATCCAGTGTTTTGATACGAGGAGATAAACACAATGAACACACAGTCTGCTCATCAATTTAACACTGCTACTGTGAGTATATCAAAAAATTTGGTACAGTATCTCCAGGCATTAGCATTTCCGTGTTTGGTTTGGCACACATCATAAAATCTACACACCTAAATTATCTATCCACTCTCATGACTTCCTCTTAAAACTGTAGTAGAATCAGGCCATTTAGCCTTTAGTTCAAGAAAGTAAGTGAAGGACTCCAAACTGTACTAATCTCTGTCTACACATTAACCCATAAATATGCAGCTTGTGTCAGAAATCTAAACTCCAGTTCTGAATAGCTCAACAAGATCATAAACTGTCCATGTATATCCCCTACACTGTTGCTGGCATTGATACTGCCTGGATAGTGAGCTCTTCCAAAAGCAGATCACAAAATCGCCTGGTGTTTTACAGGAAGTTTTACAGGAAGGTACCTCTTCTGCCATTCCATCTCTAGGTACTTGTCCAGATCCAAAAGTTCCAGTTTAGGAAGAATAAGCTGCAGTAGCGCTAGGAGCAGAGGGAGTGGAGACTGAAGCCTGAAGTCTCTTTTCACATTCTTAATTAAGCATCTGTTGCTATAGTCCAGATGTAAGAGTTACAGACCTCCATGCATAAAAGGTCACATTAGAGGTTTTATTAGCAGGCAACAGAAAGCAGGCCACAACCCCCCAAAACCACAGTGCCATCCTTGTCAAGTATAGGTCAAGGGAACCTTGTAGCATTAGGGTTAGCAGAAAGGTCAGTTGTTTTGGTTATATCTGGGCCACTATGGTCAAGGTTATAGAAATTTCAGAATATACTGCTAAGGTAGATATGACTCTTTAGGGCTTTGGTGATGGAAAAGACACCTGTGCAGACAAAATCGAGACAGGGAACAATCAGGACACTCTCTGTCTCTCTCTGTCTCTGTCTGTCTCTGTCTCTGTCTCTGTCTCTGTCTCTGTCTCTGTCTCTCTCTCTCTCTGTCTCTCTGCATTATCACATTTATTTCAATGTGTTATATATTACATATTGCTTTCAGAAGAGCCTATTTATATATGAATGTGGTTATGTATGTCACTTCATTGTTAACATTGCTGTATTAGTCAGGGTTCTCTAGAGTCACAGAACTTATGAGTAATCTCTATATGGTAAGGGAATTTGTTGATGACATACAGTCTTTAGTCCAACTCCCCAAAAATGGTCAGCAGCAGCTGTGAATGAAAGTCCGAGGATCTAGCAGTTGCTCAGTCCCACAAGGTACACAAAGAAGAGAGAATCTTCCTTCTTCCAATGTCCTTATGTAGGTCTTCAGCAGAAGGTGTTGTAAGACTTTGGGGAGTCTTAACTTACCGAAGACCCTCTGAATGGACACATGGAGTCAGGGATTGATGCAAAATGCAAGAGAAATTTATTGATTCATCAGCATGCTGAGGCTGCTCTACATACCAAGATGGGAGAGCGACCCCCCAGAGCACATTCAGGGACTTTAAATAGGATTTTAGAGCAGCTGCCATTAGGTACAATGTGATTGGCAAAACAGTGTGACTTTTAACCTGATTTGTCTTTAGGGAATGAGGTAGCAGGGGCTTAATCAGTCCCTCCCTCTAAGCCTACGTGCTTTCTAACATGTTTCTTCTGTGTGCTCAGAGGGGGGAAGGTACCCTGGTGGAGTATCTCAAAGTTCCCGAGCTGACCTTTCAGTGTGTCCCAGATTAAAGGTGAGTACCACCACACCTGGATCTGGGACTTGCTTTGTCCCAGGCTGACCTTGAACTCAAGATCTCCTTGCTTAAGTCTCTTGGGATTAAGGGCGTGTACTACTTTGCCTGGGCCTAAACTTTCCTTGGCCACTATGCCTCAAGATCTCCATGCCAAGATCCAGGTCAGAAGCTTGTGTCTTCCAGACTCAAGATCTGGATCACAGGTGAGCCTTCTAATTCTGGATTGTAGTTCACTCCAGATGTATAGTCAAGTTGACAATCAGGAATAGCCACTACAATTGCCAAGTGTTTTCCCACTTTCTATTAAAACTTTTAAGACTGCAGGGTATAGGGGCACATACATTTCTTCTAGCACACAAAAGGCAGAGGCAGGTGGCTTTCTGTGAGTTCGAGGCTGCATGAAAGCCTGGTCTATATAGTGAACATATATCTGGACAGCCAGAACTGTGTAGTGAGACCTTTTCTCAAAATATAAAATAAAACAAATACCACTTGCAAGCTTTAATTCTCCAGTAAAGGTAGCTCGGGAGTCTTTGAATATAAGATTTGTTCTCCTTATAAAACAGCACTCACTCTGAAGTGTAATTTCAGTTGTCCTTCTTGTGTTGATTATATCTGTTTGCTTTTTTATCTCTCTGAAAGTACTCAGGCCTTAAGTGCCGCAACTGTCTTGTGTAAAGTAGTATTGTGACCCTCCATCATCCTGTATAATGTAAGATTGTGAGCCTCTACTTATCATGTCGAAGAGTGAGGAGTAATTCGTATGAATGCTGTGATTCCAAAGCTCTAGTGGTGTTTTGATGTGTTCATTGAGAGAGAGAGAGAGAGAAAGAGAGAGAGAGAGAGAAAGAGAGACAGAGAGAGAGAGCTTCCTTAAATGCTTATAACACCTGGGAATAGCATCATATTAAGCCTTCTTATAAATAAAGATAATTTAAGAGCCTACCAAGTATGTATTATTACCAGGCTTAACCAAGAGATTCAAAAAAGATTTTCCACTAATTAGAACTAGATGTCAGAGGAATATAAATCATCTCTGAGGCCAAACTCCACTCTTTCTTACTATGTTACACTAACACAAACTGGTTCATATAATTGGGAATGAATTCTAAATCTCCAATGAATTGTACAAAGATTGCTTTTAGTCAATGAACCAGATGTTTTGAAATTGTTATTTAAATTCATACAGAGCCTTGACAGAAGAGAACATTGGCTTGAACACAGGGCATGTAAAGAAGTTCACAGCCTTACAGATGCAAGCTAGAAGGACCCGTGAGCCTCCATCACAAAACGGCTGCAAATTAGAAGCTTGAAAATAATAAGCACTGGGAAGGAAGTAAATGGACTGAATTAAAAATGTTGCTCAGTGCAGACGTAAGAGCACATTGTTGTGAAAGATCATCCATTAGGCAGGTAAGATAGACTGAACTCAGTGACTTTCAGGGTAGTTCACACAGAGTTCCACACTGTTCCAAGCAGGTCCTGATTGTGCTCAAGGTACCCTAATATTACCCTCATCCTTTCTCCATCACCACTTAACATGACTATGGAGTAATCAACTAAAACTGAAATGCTTTTCTCCAGTGCTTTATGATCTTTTCATGTAACACTGATGTGATACCACTGTGGAAACTGGCCCCGTGAGCCAAACAGTTGCTGTCGTTGCCAAATCAGCTAATGCCTGCATGCAAGAGACCATCATCAGAGTGCCTGTTACTACTGACATGCTTCTGGGAAAGGAGTAGATAAGGATAGATATTGGATACCACCTGAGCTTCTAGAAGCTCTCTCAGGGTCCTTCCAAGTCATTTTTATGCAGGGCAGTTCTACCCTAACACATGGACTCTGGGTCTAGCTGGAGATGTGTTAGCTGTGAGGGTGGAGGACTCCACGTACCCAGCAAAGGGGAAGCAATCATCCAAGCCAGGAGAAGACATTCTCATGAACTTTGAAGGAGTTTTACTTTGGTTTGGGGACATATGCAGAGACAGGAAACATTATCTCCCCAGGAAAGGAATTAGTTATCACAATAGGCACTAAGGAGACTTTGAAATCATGATTGACAGCAGCAGTTTTACCAAAGCATTATCTACTATAGTTTCATCTGACCATCCAAAGCAGTGTTTTTAACTATTTCCTCATTGACTAGCACTCATTATGTGTGGAGCATAAATAAACAGAAGAGACACCTTGGGAATTGATTGTAGAAATGGTTTGCCAAGATGTAAACCCCTCTGGTTTCTACTCCCTCAACAGAGAGGATCTTGGTCACAATGACTTAATTCTAAGTGGCTTGAGGAGAAAAGCATTTAAGGACTGGGGCACTAATTATACTGGTGACTCTCTCCTTCCTCCTTCCTTCCTTCCTTCCTCCTTCCTTCCTCCTTCCTTCCTTCCTTCTTTTTTTCTTTATTCCCATCTTCCTATCTTTCTCATTCTCCTTTCTTCTTTTATCCCTTCCCTCTCTCTCTGTCCCCTCCTTCCTTCTTTTCTCCCTTCTCCCTTTGCTTTCTTCCTTCCTCTGAACAGAGAAAGCAAACTTTAGAACTAGAAAATAACTAGAAAACTACCCTTTAAACAGGAGCGTGCACACAGCATTAATAATTTCATACACCAAAACTTAAGCCTCAGCATAACAGCAACTGGAGGTCGGGTTGGCATCCCTCTTTGAATATTTACCATTGTTCTCATGATTTCTCGGGCTTTGCCTTATGCTCACTATGACTTTATTCTTCTGCTTCATGACTCTGGCCATCTAGGTCATCTGGGTTACTCTGATGTAGCCATATGTCAGTATGTTTCTTCCCAAACAGTGATCAGTCAGTCACATGCCGCCTGTCAGGCACTATGATAAAAGCCATATAGACTACTTTGAGAAGCATCTCCCAGAAACCCTGACACTGTACTTTGTACTAGGCAATAGCTCTGCGGGAATAGAAACTTAAATCAAAGATGAAAGGGAGGGATTTAAAGCAGGGCAAGGTGGCAAACATCTTTAATCCCTGGCAGATTTCAATGAGCTCAAGGCCAGCCAAAGCTTCAGAGTAAGACCCTGAGTTTTTTGGGTTTGTCTTGTTTTGTGTTTTAAAGTGAGGTGTGTGTGTGTGTGTGTGTGTGTGTGTGTGTGTGTGTGTAGGGAGCTAAGCAAAGGATTAAAACTTTAAGAATTGGAAGCATTGGAAGATTAGTTGTGGTTTTTTTTTTCCTAATTTTCACAGAAAAGAAATTGATTTTTAAAAAATGGCTTCAGAATTAGGAAAAAACATTAAAAAGACTGCAAACTAAATGCTACAAACTGAGAGAAGAATGGGAACATTTGAAAGTGTAAAACACATAGCATGCAGCAACCTTGGTCAAATAATCTGGAAGAATAGGAGATTTGACACCCAGTCAGCTAAAATAAGCAAGGAAACACAAGTCACATGCGCACACAGACACACACACACACACACACACACACACACACACAAACACACACCCCTAAATGATGAAATTAATTGCTTATACTTTCTGTGTCTGAAGAAATTCCAGTCCCAGCCTCAGTCATTTGAAAGAAGGAAGGAATCAGCATTTGCTGTTTCTACAACAGTAACCACAAAAGAACATACTTTATCAGGTATTAATGTGTATAAAAACAAAATGAGAAAACCTAGTTTCTTTCCTTCTAGCCAGTGAAAACATGTTAGTTTGTATTTATTCTATCTCAAAGGTCTTTCTTCTGAGACACATCTGTCTTGTTGCATGACATGCTTAGCAAAGTGTAAAAGCATAACCAGAAGGCCATGTCTTTGAAGACTCCTATCCAGAGATATGAACTGGACTTCAGACACAGGATGGACGGGTCCAGAGGTTTACTCCCACACTGCTCCTGATGAAGGCAGTTTCCCAGAATGCCCAAAGGAGGCCTTCCATTAGCACTCAGAGCTACGTGGAAAAAGAGGGTGGAGATTAACGATGGCCTTGAACAAAACTAGTAATAAATATTTCATTATTATTCTTGGCTCATCTTTTCTATCTCAGCAATGGGTGAGTTTGAAAATGTAATTCTCTCCTAAATTTGTTAGTACTTCATCACTTAAATATTTATAAATCTATTATTATGTGTCAGCAAGTATAATCTGACTTCTCATTGCCTTGAAATTTATTAAGAACTGGAACTCATTCTACAGCTATGAATAAATAAAAAATATTTGCTTAAATTAATGGAAGTTCACAGTTTCATCTACCCATTTGCTCTCAAGCCTATATCTATTTATCTCTAAAATTGAACTATTTATCCAAAGTACATGCGTGAAGTATACCCATTGAGACTCATCAGGGAAGGCTGTGGAGGTGAGGGAGGTACACATGAAGCAGTATCAACAAGCTGCTCTGATCCATGGGTTTTCCCATGTGAAGAGAATTCCCGACAAGGAGTTGTGTCTTCAAAGACTGATTCAAACTGTAGCGTTGTGGAGAGTTTAGGATGCTGCTGGTTCAGAGCATAATTACCTTACCTTACCCTAGATTTTAGCTCCCTGACTAGCCACGACTTGACCTCCTTGGAGTGGGAACTAACATTGTATGACTCATTGATAAAAATATTTTGAAACCTATTATCTTAGTAGACTTCTTACACCAACTCCAAAGCCAACAAAAGTCTCAGATAACATCTGAACCCTAGGGAGAAATTCCACTACTTTGCTGTAACCTATCTCTGATGTTCTCAGCAAAATATTTTTTAAATGCCTGATGTATGACTTTATTCTGCCATTATACAACTAGCTTCATGTTTCCTGGGCCAAGTTCACTCAATTTGGCTCCCGAATAATCTATCTTTTATTGCATTTGAGGAGATAGCTATGTGTTTTGCATCAACAATACACCACAGCGGGCAGGGGGAGGGGGGAGGGTAAGTGATCCAAAAATGATCCACTTTACACAGGAGGAATTGCCTGAATGAAAATGAGGTATCTACATGGACCTATTGAATCCAGACCCATCTTTCTTCAGGTGGGTTGTGTAAATTCTTTCCAGAGCTCCAGACTTCTCTTGTTTTGGTCAACAGCCCATTTGTTGTCTTGGTTTTCTTTGCCTTTGGAACAGTTTCAGTTTTACCATTTGGCCTTTGTCTCCTGACACTCTGCCTCAAATACTTAACTCTTCCTCTATGGGGGAACATGGGACCTGGGGTTATGTAGTGCCAAGTTTCCTGAGAAATGGTCACTCAAATTTGACCTTAGAATAAACTATGCCTTCCTCCTTTTGAAGTGAGAGCTGTGCTTTGTGTCAACACTCACTGACACATCAATTTGTAATGTCTATCCTTTGTACACAGTCTTACTCACTTTGACTCTTCTTTTTCTGCTCTCCACCAACTCGAATTCAGTCCCTTGAGATATTTTGGTTTCTTTCTTGACCATAGTGCTTATGTATGCTTCAACACACTACTATCTAAAGTACTTAGTCAGCAAGAGCCATTAAACTGCTATGGAAATTACTGATCTATCCTTCTGTGCAAAAGACACACATTTACCTAGTTTATTCTTTATACTGAACACTATTACTATATCAAGATAGTAAAATCCCCTGCCTGGATTGTGTGTCACCCACTCAGGTCATTGTAACTTTGCTATGTGCCTTCAAGTGTCAGCCTTCTTAAGGAACTGGCTCAAGAAGATAGTTTTCTTGAGAACACTAAAGGTCATGCTGCAATTCAGTAGGCAGTTACCATCTCATAGCTCATGAATGTTTGAAGATTGATGTTCTTCACTAAAGTCCAGAAGCTATGATGCTCCAATTAAGCCCATAGTTGCCTGTAAAATCAGGAGTTGATGGTGTTGTGGCTATGTTAGAGCTGAGTTCTGATGTCTACTGAATCTGCCTGTATGTCTAAAGACTATAGCCTGTATGACTAAATCTTGTGTTACACCCAAACTCATGTATTAAAATTTCCATACAAAGAAAAGTCTCTCACTAAATGAATAAAAAACATAGTTTTTTTCTGGAGCAAATTATGAGATTTATTTATGTGTCCCAAAATACAGTTCTCCAATGTGGAAGCAGTTTCATGTTATTGTTATAACAGAACAAAGAAAGTTAAAAATCAAAGCATTATACACACACACACACACACACACACACACACATACACACATATACACACATCCCCATGGTAGGGGATGCTACCCTATCTCATCTATGGGCCTCAGAGACCATCTGATAATATTCTTAGTCCTTCCTTGGTGGATAATAGTCTTTTGTCAAGTTAATACACTTCAGATTTTTTATGTGTTTATCAAGTTTGACAGAAAGGTGGGCATAAAAATGGCCCTTTGAGTGACTAAAGATAGCATGAGAAAAGTTGTAATTAGGTTCTAAGACCTGTAACATTTGAAACTCTCCACAGTCATTGACATTTTAATAAGTCATCCTTTGTAGACACAGCTCTTTTTCAGAAATTCTTGTATAAGCAGAAAGTGCTTCTGTTTGGTGATTTTTATCAGTGCTCTGCTTTCCTTATAAAGGATACTGGAGAATTCCTTCACCATGTGAAGACAGTAAAACATTACCATCAGTGAATCCGAGGGGCTCTCCTCAGACCTATCATGTGACCTTGGACTTCTAGCTTCCAGAGCTATGGAAAATAAAGTTCAGGTGTTTGTAAGCGATGGTCTATGATATTCCATTTCAGTTACCCAGATGGACTGAAATATTCAGGCACATCTTTTCTATTTGATTATTAATCTAGAAACTTAAGCTGCTTGCTATTAAAATTTCTACAGCAGTTTATTCATTGTAAGTTAAATATAATAAATAACATAAAGCAATGGTACTTGAAAGGGAAGTGGGAAAGACAACTAATTCAGAGGGACCTCAAAAACTCACAGAAGAGTTGTATGGAAACCAGGTGGTGGGGGCATACCCCTTTAATCCCAGCACTAGGGAGGCAGATTCAGGAGGATCTCTGTGAGTTCAAGTCCAGCCTGCTCTAGGAACTAGTTCTAGGATAGTCCAGGCTACACACACACACACACACACACACACACACACACACACACGGAGAGAAGTAACCAAGAGATGTGATACTTTTGTAAAGTGGAGAGGGTGCCTCAGCAGGCCCATGATGAGGCATCCCTCTACTGTGAGGTACAATCATAAGACTGGAGTTTATTTAGGAGCATGGGAAGGGGAAGTGAGAAAGGAGTAGAGGCAGAGAAAGAATGGGGACTGAGAAGGACAGAGAGGGAGGGAGGGGAAGGAACGGGAGGAAAGAAAAGGAGAGGAGGGAGAAGGGAGAGGGGAGGGGGAGGAGGGACAGGGAGAAGTGAGAGGGGGAAGGAGAGAGGGAGAAAGGGGGAAGTGAGGAGAAGAGTCCTGCTGGGAACACATGGAGAGAGGCAGGAGGGGGAAGGAGGGAGAAAGAGTAGAAAGAGAGGCCAAACAGTCCTTTTAATAGCAAGGCAGGGCTACCTAGATGTTGCTAGATAACTATTGAGTGGAGCCTAGAAGGAATGCTAACATGCTAACACCAAGAATCTTAACACTTGAGAATGGAATTTTATTTGGAACAGATGGCTAGTCTCCATCTAGAAGCCAAACTTGGAGCTGCAATTGAATAACACAAAATTGTTGAGAAAGCAGAAAGACATTTCTAGAGTTATTGTACAGAATAGAATTTAAATTCATTGTTGAGTCTCTAGTAGTTCAGAAGTTTATCATGTTACACTTTTGTTACTGTCTAGGGGTTTTGATAGGGTATGTTATCTCTGCCCGATAGCAAATTAAAAAGCAAGGAAAATCGTGATTTTGACAGGTAGCAGCATTGAGCACAGCAGGCAGCAGCTGAAGAACGAGAAAAAGATCAGATAGAGGGACTTGTGCTCCAACGCCCTACCCTTCCTCCTGGAATGTCCGGTGCAGGACCGGGATAACAGTCTTACAGGCCTTATCCAATGAGTTTAAAGGTTAAGGGTGCTATCCAAAGAAAAGTTGCTGTTTCTGTACTCTGCCGTCTGAAAAATATAAAAATGCTTGTGTGAAAGCCTATGGGATCTCCTCTCCTCACGGTGCAGGTGGGCCCCAGAGCTCTGGTTCAATAAATTCCTCTTGCATTTTGCATCAATCCCCGACTCCATGAGTTCACTCAAGGGTTTCAGGTAAGTTAAGACTCCTCAGAGTCTTACAAGAAGACAAGGAAACACTCAGAAGGCATATAGAAAACACTCAAGAGAAAAATACCCTTTGCCAAGCAGAGGAAAGACTTAAGGAAACAAAACAAAACACAAAACAAAACAAACAAACAAACACCTGAGAAGTCAGCTCAGGAACTTTGGGAAATTCCACCAGGGCCCCAAGCACGTGGACTCCCCTTCCCTCCTGGAAGAAACAGGTTAGAGAGCACATAGGCTGGAAGAGAGAGGCTGATTAAACCCCTATTAGCTCATTCCCTAAAGACCAATCAGTTTAAAAGTCACAGTGTTCTACTAATCACATCGTGCTCCAAAAATCAAATAAAAGGGTGGAACTCCGCTGCATTGTGTAGGACCACCCCAACATGATGGATCAATAAAAATTCCTCTTGCATAGTGCAGCAATCCCTGACTCCATGTGTTCACTAGGGGGTCTCCAGTAAGTTAAGGCTCTTCAGAGTCTAACATAAGGTACATTGGCCAGGAAACAACTCTCTGTGGGGACACACCAGAGAATGGCTGACCGTAGGAAAGGTTTTCACAGGTACCTCAGTTGTCTCAATGAGAGGGCAGGAGTTCCTCTTGGAAGTTAAGGCTCCCCAGAGTCTTACAAAACAAAAACAAAACAAACAAAACAAACAACAACAACAAAACAACATCCAGACTCATTTAGAGCTCTGGTTTGTTTTTTTTTAAGTCTCTGAAGGCTCTTACTCCTGTAAGTTAGGGTTGGTCAGTTTGAAGAAAGATCTGCAGGTTGATTGGCCCATAATTGTTGTGTAAACATGTCCTAATCAGGCCTGAAACTTAGTTGGATTAGTCCAAGGCACAAACTGGTTGTTGGTGGTGTAGAACCATCAACTCGGGACCCCGTGAGACCAACAGGACACAACACCAATGTAATTAGCAAAGAAGGATTTTTGATTAGACAGCTCGAGCTGGACCACCATGAAATGGTGATCCTGAGGGCAGAAATGATTAAATATTTAAGGGCAAAAACTGCAAGCAGGTGGGGGCTTGGGAACTATGTCAAGGTTTGCAATCCATCAAGGCTTGCAGAACAATGATGTTACACAAGGTTGGTCAAGGATGTGGTTAGTTCCTGGAACAGTCTGCACCTTCAGTCCAGGAGTTTAGGTTCCCAGGCCCTCAGAGTAGGTGAGGCACAAAATGGAATCTGAAAATCAAGATGGAGTGAGTTATGCTGTCATTTTAAGTCTTTCAGTGGGGAGCTACTTTTAGGAGAAAAACAAGCAGACAAATACTCCCCTGTCTCCCCATCCCTCTGCAAGGCCTTTGTCTTATGCTGCCAAGCTTTGTCTCAGGTCAGGAGGATGTGGAAAAAGCTGCCAGCTTGGAAGTTCACCATCTTTATAACCTATTCATAGCTCCTCTCTCTATCTATCTGCCTACCAGAGAATCTATCTAACTCCTAGTCCCTCACTATAAGAGACACAACTTTTACTTCATTGGTTACAAATCTCCAAGATTTTGCATTTCCTGTTGACTGATTAGGGAAGAGAAGATAAATGCCTGCTTATGAAGGTTAGGAACACTCTAACAGACTATTTGAAAAATGATTCCCAGAGGACCCTTGCCTTGAAAGGCATTTCCTTTGTTTTTCTCACATCTGGTTCACATCTGGCATTTGGTCAATCACTAATTAAATATTAATTAGCATTATTTATGCAATTTCAATACCTTTTACCATTTTAATGAGGAAATTGAAAGCAAGGGGGTCTTCTGAATTCTATGAGGTTCTCACAGAGAGTGAAGGTTAGATTGTCTGCTCATCTCTCTCCTTCTCCTTCCCTATTACTTAACTTTGGGATACTGACAGCGAATGTAGTACGGAAAGCAAAAACTTTACTTCTCAGCATCAAATTTTCTCCTAATTACAGGTGTGGATTCCGGTTAGTGTGTAAAAGAAATGATTGTTTAACTTAACAATACTGAGTCTATAATTTCAAGTTTCTACATATAAAAAAAAAGTTTCTAAAATTTTCAAATAATATAAACCTGAGACTCACTGGATTTTACAAGTGAAAGATAAAGAAGGAATAAACAAAGGTAGGTTTGAAAGAAATGCTTTTCCTCCCCTCCTCCCCTTTCCAGAGATAAGGCCACCCAGCTAGCAGATAATTCCGGCGGTACTGGCATTCCTCCCCCCCTCCCCCAAGCACACGGAAGAAACAGGTTAGAAAGCATATAGGCTGGAAGGGAGGGACTGATTAAGCCCCTGCTACCTCATTCCCTAAAGACTAATCAGTTTAAAAGTCACATTGTTCTGCCAATCACATTGTACCTAATGGCAGCTGCTCTAAAATCCTATATAATGTCTCTGAATGGGCTTCATGGGGTCGCCTCTGCTTCCTTTGCAAGATGACCCCAATGCATTGGAAATAATAAACCTCTTGCTGATTGCATCGCTCTCCATCTCCGTGTCTTTTGCGAGGGGAATTACCGGTAGTTCCTTCGGGACCAACAGTTTGTTAACCTATGTGCGTCACATACAGGTGGGAGATATCCAGGGACTGAATAATTCTGCAACAGGCAGTTTTAAATTCCAAGTTGTTTGGCATCTTCAAGAACAAATTTTTAGAGGCTCAAAAGACAAAGAGAAGAGAAGTTAAGTCTCTGGGGCTGCAGCTTGATGGAAAACCAATAACTGGCAGATGCTGATCTTAAATAGTTTGTTAATGCAGAGTTTCCTGGGGGGCATTTCCGGGCCCATAGGAAGGGGTATAAAGGCTCTGGACTGGTGACTGTGCTTTAGTGGGAGTGTGTACCTGCTGTCTTTGTGAATGTCTGTCCTACTTAGAGGAAAGGAAACTGAAAGAGAGGGCCATTGAATCTTTTTTTCTATTTGGGTAACAAGTCTTGGTTTCTCACGTATGGAGTTGAGTTTAAAAGGGATGCTACAGACTAGTTTTATGTGATGTCTTTTTGAGTAATCCTCTCTGTAATCTCCTTTACAAAATTATGTTTTCATGGGTATTCGTTGATGATTTCATACATGTATAGAGTATATAGTATGTACTGATAGCAACCAGTATATTCTTTTCTTGTTCCCATTCCCAACCAACCCCTTCCCTCTTCTTACAAAATTCACAGCCCACTTGCTTGTGTTTTTGTTTATGCTTTTTGATCCACTTGCTTTAACCAGGTCCACTGGGTGTTGGTGGGAAACTATCCTCTGGAGCAGGAGCATCTCACTCATGGCTGCATCACTAAAGAGAAAGACCTTCTCCTCCAACAGGCCTCAACTGCCATTCTCTCCCTGGATGAGTTGGAGAAGCATTAGCTCTTCCCTAGTCTATGTCTAAATGTGTATTGGCTCAATCTTGAACAAGCCCTTTGCAGTTAATGGAGCGACTGTAAGCTTATGAATACCATCACCAGGCTGTGCCTATAAGCTAGCATTGCATGGTCTTCCTCTGTATCATTCAGCTCTTACATTCTCTCTCTCCACTCTTCCATGAGGTTCCCAGTGCTGAAGGGAGTGGATGATATGAATCTCCTGTTTTGTGTTAATCACTCAATAAGCACTTATTTTCAGCACCTTCACCAGCTATAAGTCTCTGTATTAAGCACAGTTCACTGCAAAGGAAACTTCTTTGATCAGGCTGAGGATAGGATTTGTCTCCAGTCTCTGGGTATAAGCATAAATTTCTAGGACACAGTTTTGTCATATCTGTTCAGCAAAACAACAGAAATAGGTGTCAGGTCCTAAAGAAACAGAGGACTAATGCCTAACTGTGGTGCCTATTAACATATAGTAACATACTGAAGAGCAGGGTGGCCTCTAGGCTCTCCTAGGAGTTCAAATATCTGTGGCTCCTCTCTACTCTTCTCACCTCTAGCCCTATCTTAAATGTCTTCAGCCCTGGGGCCTCCTGTCCCTTCCCCCCAGCTTCACTTTGCTATATAAAGCTGTCAGTTCAGCCTTGTATTCTCTTGGCTTCTCTTTTGGCTCACTCTTGAATTGATCGAAGCTCTTGGTTCTCATGGTCTATTTGCTCCTTGTCCCCCCACTCCCACCCCTATTCTCTTTTAGTCTGGACCTGCCAGATGCCTCTTCAGCTGTACTTCCCTCATATCTATAATAAAAACCTTCTCCTCAACCATACTCTGGAGTTATCATAGTTAGGTCATATGTTAACTCCATTTTTACGTTTTAGAGAAACATACACACTGATTTTCAAAATGGTGGCACTAGATTGCATGCCCATCAACAGTGTCTGAGCTCCTCTTTCCCCACATCAATGCCAGAAATTATAATTTGTATTTCTGAAGATGGGGATTCTTTCTATGGTGAGGTGGGATCATGAAGTAGTTTTAATCTGCATTTGTTGATGGCTAAAGAAATTGATTATTTTTAAAAATATTTACTAGCTACTTGTATTTCTTCTTTTGAGAAGTCTGTACAGTTCTATCTTAGAGATACATGCTATCTTAGAGTTTCATTGCTGTGAAGAGACACCATGACCAAGACAACTCTTATAAAGGACAGTATTTAATTACGGCTGGCTTACAGGTTCAAAGGTTCATTACATTATCATCAAGGTGGGAGCCTGGCAGCATCCAGGCAGATGTGGGGCTGGAGGAGCTGTACATATTCATCCAAAGGCTGACTAGAGAAGATTGACTTCCAGGCAGCTAGGACAAGGGTCTTAAAGCCCGTGCCCACAATGACACACCTCCTCCAATAAGGCCACACCTCCAAATAGTGCCATTTCCTGGGCCAAGTATATTCAAACCACCACACATGCTTTCTTATTATGATTGCTTTCATTATATATGTAGATTTTTGGTATGCTGTGTCCTCATTTTCATTCCATTCTAAAGATTTTATAAAATATTCTTACTGATTTCTCAAGTGACCTATTTATCATGAGGTAGTGTGTTCTTTAGTTTCTATGAGTTTGTGTACATTTTGTCATTTTTCTTTCTATTATCTAGCATTATTTCATTGTGATCAGATAGAACACAAGATAGTATTTCCTACTCTTGAGACTTGTTTTGTATCTTAATATGTGTATTAGAATGTAAAATGTATATTCCTATTGATCGGATGGAATGTTATGAAGATGTATGTTCTAAAGTTATTTAATGTCAGTGCTTCTCTGTTTAATTTTTGGCTTTGTGATCTGTCTACTGGTGAGACAAGGGATAATTGAAGTCACCTACTATTGCTGTGGTGAACTAAATTTGTGGGTTTTTTTAAACTAGTAGTATTTGCTTTACAAAATTGGGTATTGTACTTGATACATAAATGTTTAGAATTGCAATATAATTTCTCGATTTTTAAAACTCATAGTATCTCTTGCTGTATTGTTACTTTAATGAGAATGAACTGGCCTTTCTTATCTCTCCTGAGTAGTTTTGGTTTGAAGTTTATTTTGTCAGATATTCAAAGAGCTAAATCTGATTGTTTCCAATCTCATTTGTTTGGAATACCATTTCCATCCTTTTACCCTGAAATGATGCTTATCTTTAATGATGAGACATGCTTATAGAAAGAATACAAAAGATAGCTTCTATTAATCCAGTCTGTTAATCTGTGTCTCTTTATTGGAGAATTGAGACCATTAATATTTAGAGTTATTAAAAGATATATATTATTCCATTCATCTTGTCACTTTTGTAGTGTTTTCTTAGATCTGTTTTGATTAGCTGTTCTAGTGTTGTTTACATTCTCATGTAGGTTTTTGGGTGTGTCCATCAATCTCCTCAGTTTGAAGCATTCCTTCCAGAATCACCTATAGAATTACCTTTCTATTTTATTTATTTATTTATGTATTTGTTTGTTCTTTTGTTTGTTTGTTTTTTGAGACAGGGTTTCTCTGTGTAGCCCTGGCTGTCCTGGAACTCACTCTGTAGACCAGGCTGGCCTCGAACTCAGAAGTCCGCCTGTCTCTGCCTCCCAAGTGCTGGGATTAAAGGCGTGAGCCACCCTGCCAGGCCCTTTCTATTTTTTATTTTGGAGCACTTTTTATTTCTTCAATTATGATAGGTAGTTATATTGGGTACAATAGTCTGGGTTGGCAGCTGTGTTCTTTTAGAACATGTAACACATCTTTCCCAGTTCTTCTGCCTTTAAAAGTTTCTATTAAATAATTGAGTATTGTTCCTATGGACCTGTCTGGATATATAACTTGATATTTCTCTCTTCAACTTTCAATTCCTTTGCTTTATTTTGTGTTTTTAGTGTATTAACTATGATATTATACAGGAAATTTCTTTTCTGGTACTGTCTACTTGGTGTTCTGTGGGGCTTTTATACTTACATGGGTATTTCCTTTATAGGTATGGGGAATTTTCTTCTCTGGTTTATTGAAAAATGCTTTTTTATGCTATGGCATGGAATTCATCTCTTTCTTTTATGCCCTCATTAATTTGTTTGGTCTTTCATGGTGTTTCAAAGTTCTATGTTCTATTCATATATTTTTAATTTTTTTTCACTGACCTTGACTAAATGATCTGATTTTTCAACCTTGCCTTCATGCCCTGATATTATGTTCCCATGATTCCATTCTGCTGCTGAGGGTTTCCACTGAGTTTTTTATTTGGCTTATTTAGTTTTTCATTTCCAGCATTATTTCCGTTTTGCATTTCTTCAGCAACTCCACCTCTTTATCTTATTCTATTTTCATACTATGGCTTGGATGCTTCCTCTTACTCACCTGCTTTTGTTCTCTTTGAGTACATTCGTGCCTTCTTTGGGTTGTTTGAAATATGTATAATATGCTTTTCCATCATTTGTATGGCAATTCTTTTAAGTCACTATTGCTGGTAGGCATTATTGTGAGATTGGTAATTTTTGGAGGAGATATGGCTTGTTCTTCCCTGGTTTTGTTTTCTTGTTGGTTTGGTTTTTTGTTGGTTGGTTGGTTGGTTGGCTTGAAGGTTTATTTGGAGAATTACTCAGTTTGGCCCTGTTAATTTAAGTTTTTTATAATTTGAAACATGCACATTTCCCTGCTTTACTCCTTCTCTTTATTTTATATTATCTGTTTAGTCCAAATAAAAGACATTATCATTTTTAAACATAGACCACTTATTCTCAACCTTCCTAATGCTATGACCCTTTAATAGAATTTCTCATGTTGTGGTGACCCTGACCACAAAATTATTTTTGTTGCTACTTCAAAACTGCTATTTTGCTATTATTATGAATCATAATGTAAATATCTAATATGTAGGGTGGCACCTGCCAAGGGAGTTATGACCCATGGGTTGAGAACCACTAAACTTGGTCATACTTTCAATCTCACCAATCATTTGCTCAACAACTCTAGCACTTCTCTGACCAGAGCCTTGTAACTGTGCAGAAGGATCCTCCTTTTGCTTAACAAAAGGAGGTAAGATCTGCTACTCTGAGATAAAACGTCTAAGTTATACAACATATTTCTAAAATTTCTACACTTATCACCAAAAAGGTCTCCATCATCTGGTCCTTCACCACGTATACCTGGTTGGTAACCCAAACCCTCTCCTAGCTCATAAAGCAGCCTTTTTATAGATAGCCCAGTTGGGCTTAATATCCCCCTCCTTACCACTACCTTAGACTCCATGATGTTCTCATACTGTCATGGATGCCAGATGTCTCATACCGAGATTGTCCATGGCTGCAATTAGGTGGGGAATCCAAACAAATACATGGAAGGTCCTCCTCCTCTCTAGCACCTTGCCCTGTTATCTAGATGTAAACATTTCCTGTTTATCCAAATCCCTTAACATACATAGTTCTTTCTACCCTTGAAGGGGGCCATGCCTAACTGACTCTCCTTTGCTATGAGAACACTGAACCCTCCACTAAAACATTTAAACTTTCAGGCTACATATCTCCTCCTTCTGTCCTTTTATTCAGATATAACTTTTTCTGTGGCACTTCAAGCCTATGTCTGTTCTCCCAACACCTGGAGTGGTGGGATATGAGTTCTAATGGTTTTTTATCCCCTGTGGGCCCCCATAGGATCATATGTTTAAGTTCTTGGTCTCCAGTTACTAGAACTGTTGGCAGAGCATTTGGTGGTGTGGTCCTGTTGGAAAAGATGTGGTCTTATTGGAGCAGGTGTGTCACTGCGACTGACTGGGCCTTGAGGTTTTAAGACTCTCTCTCTCTCCGTCTCTCTCTCTCTCTCCCTCTCTCTCTCTCTCTCTCTCTCTCTCTCTGTGTGTGTGTGTGTGTCTTTTGAAACAAGGTCTCAATATGTAGCTCAGAATAGGCTGTCTTTGAACTCACAGAGATCCTTCGGCATCCATCATCTGAGCATTAGAATTAAAGGCATGTGCCACCAAAACAAACAACCAAAAAAAAAAAAAAAAAGAACACAACTAAAAGGTAATACAATCTTGTCTGTAGAATGCCTTAAGTGCCTTTATTCTTAGAATGATGTATAAATGTGATGTTTTGTTCTCATTAGCATTGTTCCCAAGGGAGCTGTGCTTTCCTAGCTCAGTAGAGTGAATAAAGAACATGAGACTGACTGGTAGTGTTCAAATTAACATCAGCTCAAAATACAAGAAGAACCTGAAGAGATGGCAGAAAACCGAAGTCTGGAGTCTCATCGACACAGCAGTAGTGTCAGCAGAGTACCAAACAAAACAAAATCCAGGGAAATCTCTCTCCCCCTTGTCTCTCCCTACTTCTCTCCCTCCCCCATCTCTCCTATCCTCTCTCCCTTTCTGACCGTTTTAATCTCTCTCTTTTCACTCTCTACCACCACTCTGTTATTTATGTGTCACCCATCCTATGGAAAATTCAAAAGACAAGAAGTAAAATCTCTTTGCTTGCATCTCACTGATTGTCTTAATGGACTCTTTAATGGAGTTTCCCAACATGTTTAGTGTGGAATACATTAATGAAAATTACAACAGACATCTCCTGTTAGCCTAAAAACACAGCCAGTTAATCCTATGAAGCAGCATCTACAATCTTCAAGTTTACAGCCTGTTACCAACATTTAGGAGAAAATCTTACGATCTCCTGATTGTTTTATTCCTATTGTAAAATAAAAAGTGCAGTTAACATGGCTTAGTGTTTACATTTACTTGCACTCAGCTAAAAAGAAAAAAAAAACTGTTTTCTGTTTGTAAAAGTGCTCCTTGACATGCAAATTACAGTAAAGACAGTAAAGGACAACATGACACCACGTATGGAATCAAATGGAAAACCATCAGTGTCTCCTCTGTCCAGCAATTTGTCTTTCCACGGTATGAGTAAAGCTAAAGTCAGATACAATTAGATGGACTGAAGCTCTAACAGCGACTTTTGAACCACTTGAATTAACAAAATCAATCCTCATAAATTAAGCTATCAGTGACCTATGGTACAATTGTGTTCCATCATCTGAAAGGCTGTGGAGTAAGCAGTGCGGGTTAGGCTGAGCCTGCAGTCTAAGTGCTACTGCTTGGCCCTTCCTACATAGCTGTGTAAAACTCCATCTGGCACACGAGGCAGCACATTATGAAACATGGTGTCTCCTCTATTCTTCAATTTCGCCTGACATCTGGTGGTCCAGGGGAGCAGAGGAGTAATGCTTCGTGCAGAAGCTGAAGTGTGTGCGCTGCGTTTTTCAGGTTTTCCTTTGTCTTTCTGAAGTGCTTGAAATTGCCACCAAACCAGATAATTACATGGAAATTCACGGTGAATGGCAATTTAAACAGCAGAATAATACGGGTAAAGAAAGTGACCCTCACGTGATAAATTATATACGTGTAAGTACACTGAACTCTGTGGTAACTAGAAAGCGTCAATAGAAAGCCCCCATATTTAGGCCAGTTAGACACTCCAAAAGGAGACTATTTAATGGCCCCACACTGGGGATCAGAATGGGAAATTGCTAGACATAAGATTTCTTTCTTTTCTTCTCCTTGCTGGGTTATTTAGAGAAGGAAAATGAAGGGAATAAGTGGAGGGATGGCAAGACCTACTGTACACCCACAGAAATTGGTTTAAACAGGCGTAAGAAACCTTGAGGAGCATTTATCTTGTTTTCCCTTTTGGGAAGAAGGGGGCACTATCATTTAGCAGCAGTCCAGATGGCAAAAGCACAATAGTGGAACAAACCAACAGCCTTGCGCCTGTAATATTAAGAAGAAAAAAAAAAAACCTTCAAATATCTCCAATTAATTTACTATGGTGTGTTCCACTAATCACCAAATCATGGAAGAAGAGAGCACTCCCCTGTCAGCCTCATAATTGTGGAGTGGCTTGTACAATTTACCGGTGCAGTAAATGAAAACATGCCCCTCTAGATTTGACAAAGCCAGCTTGTGTGTACTATCCTGTAGTGTTCTGATAATAAATTATGTCAAAGTGATATTTGTGCATTCAGACTGATATTTCTTTTTCCTCATATCATTTGCAGTGATTGTAAACAGCGTAGGAAATAAATGCACCAGGTGGGCTTTTTACTGTGTGACCATAATTGCGCACTATTGTAGATGGACAGATTAGGAGCAAAGCTCTCTGTTATGAAAATCACAAAATGAAATGAAAGGAACAAATATGTGAAGAAAGGCTTTGATGGAGCCAGGTCCTGCAGGAGGCAGGCTTGAGCGGAGGATGTTTAGTCTCTTAAAGGTCACTGGAAAGTTCAAAAGGAAATTGCTTTCAATTGGAACAAAACACATCTAGGCTGATGTAGTACGGGGACAGGAAAAGATTTGTGCCAACCTTTGTGGTCTTGAAGGTTTAGTTTTAATGAGAAGATAGCACTTCTTATAAGACAGATTTTATTTTCTCTGGATACACTTTCAAAAGAAAAGAACGGACATGCTCCTTGTGTTATAGGTTGAACTTGAAATGCCCTTCACAGACCACGAGCTGAAAGTCTCTTCCAGAGCATGAAGTGCTGTAGGGAGGAGATGGAGACTTCAGGAGCCGAAGGTCAGTGAACAGTGATAAATCATGGTAGCACATATACTTAATAGGGCTCCAGGACTCTGGGTTCCTTTTCACCCACTTTGCTTCCCATTTGCCACTCATCAGTTCCCCAGGTGGTAGCAAGTACAAAGCCATCTGGATCTCCTGGCACATGATGGTAGAACACTTGTAATATTTGAGGCAGGAAGCCTTGCCTGTGATGCACTAAAAAAATGTAACTGCCAAACAAGTTCACGGTACCCATGGCCACAGACAAGAGACCCGTGCTGAGGTGCACCTGCTTCAGCACTTTGTAGACATAGATGTAGTGTTTCTTTTCTTTTCTTTCTTTGTCCTTTTCTTTTTTCTTTTTTCTCTTTTCTCTTTTTCTTTTCTTTTCTTTTCTCTTTTTAATGGAGTGTTTCTTGACAAATGTCTTTTGACCTTAATGACAGCCTTCTTAGATCCTTTCTTGGGAACTAGGAGAGGTTTGGTCTGCTCAGGCATGATTGAAAACAAAAGCAGAAAGACAGACTAGTAAGTGAACAACAACAAAACAGAGAAAATATTTCATAAATATAATTTCTATGTCTTCTACTGTACTGGTTTAGATTTCAAAAATGGCATTGTATTAAGCATAACTAAAATCATTTCCCTGGAAACACAATATTATATCTTCTCCTTCAAGTCAAGAAATATTATCATCTTTTTTAAAATTTGGTTTTTCATTTTATTTTATGTGTATGGGTGTTTTGTATGCTTATGTATCTCTGCACCATGTGCATGCAGTGCCCATAGAGGCCAGAAAATAGCATCAGATTCCTTGGGACTGCCCCGCGCTACGGTCTCGCCAGCAAGAACGACGCGGCACACATAGGATCCTTCTGCAGTAAAAGCTTTAATGCATCTTGAGAGGGAGAGCATAAGCTTGCCACGAGTGGAGACTCAGAACAATAGAATACTCGCCCTTTATATGGGTCACAGCGCTTGCCTGGGACATGGAGCTTCCCCATTGGCTCCCGCACACCAGGCCAGATGCCGCCACGAGAGAGGCTGAGACTCTGAGGTGGAAAATTACCAGGTGCATGCGCACTAGCCTGTTTACAACTTATCCTCGGCCGAATGTAGGCGCCATCTTGTAATGGCGGATGTGGGTGCTCAGGCGGCTCCCAACATGGGACTTGAGTTACAGACAGTTATGAGCTAACATATGGGTGTTGGGAATCAAAGCCAGGTCCTCTGGAAGAACAGCCAATGCACCTAACCACTAAGCCACCTCTCCAGTTTCTTTTTATTTTTTAAGATTTATTTATTTTATGTATATGAGTGCTCTATCTGCACGTACACCTGCATGCCAGAAAAGGGCATCAGATCCCATTAGAGATGGTTAGGAGCCACAATGTGGTTGCTTAGAATTGTACTCTGGTCCTCTGGAAGAGCAGCCAGTAGTCATAACCTCTGAGCTATCTCTCCAGCCCCACCTCTCCTGTTCTTTATAGTCTTACATAAAAAAAGTCTGAGACTTAAAGGAACCTCCTGTTAGCAGTGTGTCAGTCCTCCTGTCAGAGACGTTCAGTATCACATGGGCCTCTACCTACTGCCACCTGCACCAGGACTGCTGCTCCTTGATATTACTGACTTGCAGGGACAACAGAACCAGAAGGGCAGCAGCAGACAATGAGAGAAAGCGATACCCCTGTCTTCAGACTGGATCTTTCTTCCTGCTTGCTCTGAGTAAATTTTTTTCCCCTCAATATTTTTTTTTATTTTCATATTTTATTTACATTTCAAATGTTTCCCCCTTTCCAGATCTCCATTTGGAAGCTTCCCATTCCCTCCCCACTCCCCTGCCACTATGGGGGTATTCCCCCACCCACCCACCTACCCACTCTCCTCATCCCTCCTTGGCATTCTCCAATACTGGGGGATAAAACATCCTCAGGCCTAAGGGCCTGTGCTCCTACTGGTGTTTAACAAGACCCTCCTCTGTAGCATATGTGGCCAGCACTATGGTTCCCTCCATGTGTATTCTTTGGTTGGTGATCCAGTCTCCAGGAGTATCAAGAGGTCAGGCAGGTTCCCACTGTTGCTCCCTCCCTGGGGCTGCAAACTCCCTCAGCTCCTTAAGTCCCTTCTCGAAGTCTTCCATCTGGGACCTCACACTCAGCCCTACAGTTGCTGTGATGTGACTCTTGGGCATTCTGAAATTTTGGGCTAATAACCACTTATCAGTGAGTATATAGCATGTTCATTCTTTTGTGACGCATTAACTCACTCAGGACGATATTTTCAAGTTCCATCCATTTGCCTGCGAATTTCATAAAGTCATTGTTTTTAATAGCTGAGTAGTATTCCATTGTGTAAATGTACCACATTTTCTGTATCCATTCCTCTGTGGAGGGACATCTGGGTTGTTTCCAGCTTCTGGCTATTATAAATATGGCTGCTATGAACATAGTGGGACATGTGTCTTTATTACATGTTGGAGCATCTTCTGGGTATATGCCCAGGAGTGGTATAGCTGGGTCCTCAGGTAGTATTATGTTCATTTTTCTAAGGGTCTGCCAAACTGATTTCCAGAGAGGTTGTATCAGTTTGCTTTCCCATCAGCAGTGGAGGAGTGTTCCTCTTTCTCCACATCCTCAACAACATCTGCTGTCACCTGAGTTTCTCATCTTAGCCATTCTGACTGGTGTGAGGTGGAATCTCAGGGTTGTTTTGATTTGCATTTCCCTGATGAGTAAGGATGTTGAACATTTCATTAGGTGCTTCTCAGCCATTCGAGTTTTCTTAGTTAAGAATTCTCTATTTAGCTCTGTTCCCCATTTTATGATAGGGCTATTTGGATCTCTGGAGTCTAGCTTCTTGAGTTCTTTGTATACATTGGATATTAGCCCTCTATTGGATGTAGGATTGGTAAAGATCTTTCCCCAATTTGTTGGTTGCCATTTTGTCCTATTTATAGTATCCTTTGCCTTACAGAAGCTTTGTAATTTTATGTTCTGTTCAGAAATTATTCCCCTGTGGCCATGTGTTAGAGACTTTCCCCACTTTCTCTTCTGTTAGATTCAGTGTATCTGGTTTTATGTGGAGGTCCTTGATTCACTTGGACTTGAGCTTTGTACAGGGAGATAGGAATGGATCAATTTGCAATCTTCTACCTGTAGACCACAAGTTGAACCAGCACCATTTGTTGAAGATGCTGTTTTTTTTCCACTGGATGGTTTTAGCTCCTTTGTCAAAGATTAAGTGTCCATAAGTGTGTGTGTTCATTTCTGGGTCTTCAATTCTATTCCATTGATCTACCTTCCTGTCCCTGTACCAATACCATACAGTTTTTAGCACTACTGCTCTGTAGTACAGCTTGAGGTCAGGGAGGCTGATTCCCCCAGAAGTCCTTTTATTGTTGAGAATAGTTTTTGCTATCCTGGGTTTTTGTTATTCCATATGAATTTGAGAATTGCTCTTTCTAGGTCTATGAAGAATTGAGTTGGGATTTTGAGGGGGATAGCATTGAATCTGTAGATTGCTTTCGGTATGATGGCCATTTTAACTATGTTAATCCTGCCAATCCATGAGCATGGGAGATCTTTCCATCTTCTGAGGTCTTCTTTGATTTCTTTCTTCAGAGACTTGAAGTTCTTGTCATACAGATGTTGCACTTGTTTGGTTAGAGTCACACCAAGATATTTTATATTGTTTATGACTATTGTGAAGGGTGTCATTTCCCTAATTTCTTTCTCAGCCTGTTTATCCTTTGAGTATAGGAAAGCTACTGATTTGCTTGAGTTAATTTTGTATCCAGCCACTTTGCTGAAGGTGTTTATCGGCTGTAGCAGATCTCTGGTGGAGTTTTTCGGGTCACTTAATTATACCATCATATCATCTGCAAATAGTGATATTTTGATTTCTTCCTTTCCAATTTGTATCCCTTTGACCTCCTTTTGTTGTCTAATTGCTCTACTAGAACTTCAAGTACTATATTGAACAGATAGGGAGAGGGCAGCCTTGCCTAGTCCCTGATTTTACTGGGATTGCTTCAAGTTTCTCTCCATTTAGTTTGATGTTGGCCACTGCTTTACTTTTACTATGTTTAGGTATGCTCCTTGAATTCCTGATCTTTCCAAGACATTTATCATGAAGGGATGTTGAACTTTTTCAAATGCTTTTTCAGCATCTAATGAAATGACCAGGTGTTTTTTTTCTTAGAGTTTGTTTATGTAGTGGATTCCATTAATGGATTTCCGGGTATTGAACCATCCCTGCATCCCTGGGATGAAACCTACTTGGTCATGGTGAAGGATTGTTTTGATGTGTTCTTGGATTCATTTTGTGAGAAGTGTATTGAGTATTTTTGGATCAATATTCATAAAGGAAATTGGTCTGAAGTTTTCTTTTATTGTTGGGTCTTTGTGGGGTTTTGGTATCAGTGTAACTGTGGCTTCATAGAATGAATTAGGTAGTGTTCCTTCTGTTTGTACTTTGTGGAATAGATTGAAGAGTATTGGTATTAGGTCTTCTTTGAAGGTCTGATAGAATTCTGCACTGAACCCATTTGGTCCTGGGTTTATTTTTGGTTGGGAGACTTTTAATGACTGCTTCTATTTCTTTAGGGGTAATGCGACTGTTTAGATGGTTTATCTGATCCTGATTTACCTTTGGTAATTGGTATCTGTCTAGAAAATTGTCCATTTCCTCCAGATTTTCCAATTTTGTTGCATATATGCATGAAGTGTCCTTCCTTATCTTTTTTGATGACTTTTTTGATGACTTTTGGTCGAACGTTGATTTTATCCGATGTTAGAATGGCTACCCCAGCCTGTTTCTTGGGGCCATTTGCCTGGAAGATTGTTTTCTAGTCCTTTACTCTGAGGTAGTGTTTGTCTTTAACATGCAGGTGCATTTCCTGGATGCAGCAAAATGCTGGGTCCTGTTTATGGATCCAGTCTGTCAGTCTATGTCTTTTTATTGGGGAATTGAGATCATTGATATTAAGAGATATTAAAGAATAATGAATGTTGCTTCCTGTTATATTCGATGTTGTTTATATGTTTGTGTGGCTATCTTCTTTTGAGTTTGTTGAAAGATTACTTTCTTGCTTTAACTTGGGTGTAGTTTCCCTTCTTGAGTTGGGGTTTTCCATCTATTATTCTTTGTAGGGCTGGGTTTGTGGAAACATACTGTGCAAATTTGGATTTGTCATAGAATATTTTGGTTTCACCATCTACGATTATTGAGAGTTTTGCTGGGTATAGCAGCCTGGGCTGGCATTTGTGTTCTCTTAGACTCTGTATGAGATCTGTCCAGGATCTTCTAGCTTTCATAGTCTCTGGTGAGGAGTCTGGTGTAATATGATAGATCTGCCTTTCTATGTTACTTGCCCTTTTTCCCTTACTGCTTTTAATATTCTTTCCTTATTTTGTGTATTTGGTGTTTTGACTATAATGTGATGGGAGGAATTTCTTTTCTGGTCTAGTCTATTTAGAGTTCTGTAGGCTTCGTGTATATTTATGTTCATCTCTTTCTTTAGGTTAGGGAAGTTTTCTTCTATAATTTTGTTGAAAATATTTACTGGTCCTTTAAGTTGGGAATCTTCACTCTCTTCTATACCTAATATCCTCAGGTTCTGTCTTCTCATTGTATCCTGAATATCCTGGATGTTTTGGGTTAGGAGTTTTTTGCATTTTGTGTTTTCTTTGACTGTTGTGTCCATGTTTTCTATGGTATCTTTTGCACCTGAGATTCTCTCTTCCATCTCTTGTATTCTGTTGGTGATGCTTGCATCTATGACTCCTGATTTCTTTCCTAGATTCTCTAACTCCTGGGTTATCTCCCTCTGTAATTTCTTTATTGTTTCTATTTATGTTTTTAATTCCTGAATGGTTTTGTTCATTTGTTTGATTGTGTTCTCCTGTAAATCTTTAAGGAATTTTTGTGTGTCCTCTTTAAGGGCTTCCAGTTGTTTACCTGTGTTCTTTTGTATTTTTTTAAGGGTGTTATTTATTTCCTTCTTGAAATCTTCTATCATCCTCTTGAAATGTGATTTTAAGTCTGAGTCTTGCTTTTCTGGTGTGTTGGGTTATCCAGGGCTTGCTGTGGTGAGATAGCTGAGTTCTGATGATGCCACGCAGTCTTGGTTTCTGTTCCTTGTGTTCTTGCCCTTGCCTTTCACCATCTGCTTATCTCTGGTGTTAGATGGTCTTATTCTCTCTGATTGTAGCTTGTCTTTCCTGCAAGCCTCGGTGTCAATACTCCTTGGAGGCCAGTTCTCTCTGTGCTTAAAGGTGTGTAGGCACTCCTGGTATACCAGGTCTCTCCTGGCATTATTTGAGTATGGAGCCCTATCACAGGATCTGCTCTCCAGCCACTGAAGGAAACCAGATCCCCATTCCTCAGTCCCTGTGACCTGGGTATTCCAGGTGGGTCCATCTGAGCAGTCTGTCTTGCCCCCACTCCTGGGAGACTAGATTTCTCCCAGTGCTATTTGGTTATGGAGCCCTGTTGGCCCAGACAGAGGTCTCCTGCCACAGATGGAAACTGGAAGGCTCTTACCTCCAGGCTGTTCCTCAGTCCCTGTGTCTGGAGCCCAACTCTTGCTGGCTTTTCCAGACTCGTGGGTGGCTTGTTTTCTCCTGGTGCTGTTTGGCTATGAAACCCTGGAGGCCCAGGCAGAGGTCTCCCCCCACCCCCCTTTTTTTTGTTGTTGTTGTTTTTTCAAGACAGGGTTTTTCTGTGTAGCCCTGGCTGTCCTGGAACACACTCTGTAGACCAGGCTCTGAGTAAATTATTTCTGCCCTTTGTTTTTCTCACCCTCCTCCTTCCCTTCCTCTCTTTATTTCTTTCTTTAGATTGACAAGTGTTTCCTCACTAACACATTTAGTCAATAAATTGTTTGCATAGGATGAAAACCTACCATGGAACTCTGCTAAACAATCACAAGCTTTTAAAAAAAATACAGAACACTCTCAAAGAAAAATTATACAAAATTAAATACAAGATCCAAATCTGGGCCTTCACTTCCCTAGTGGAATGGAACCAGCTCATTTCAGGTGATCACATGGTTCCTGTTATTGGCCCCAGTGTGCATGTGTGCTAATCTACTGATCTTCATACAGATGTATTTCTTGGAACCACAGGCTCCTGTATTTAAAGCTTGCAATAGATGATGTCAAAATACAGTAAACTTTAGGCGAAATACTAAGGTTTCTTGATACAGAGGAGCAATGGCTCTCCTTTGTTGAGAGGTGGGGATTTTGCTAATAATGCTACTGGTTGTTCACACGAATATCACAGCCAGGATGGGAGTATTTCAGCAGGTGGCCACCCTTTCAGAGCCAGTGTTTATCTTGCCCTTGCTCCAGCCATTATTCACCAAGCCACAGAAGCAAGACATCCCTTTTTCACATTCATTCTGAACAACTCTTCCCTCATTCCTAGATGTCCACATGGCCTCATTATAAGAATCTGAATCCAGAAAGTCATTGAGCCAAATGCACCAGTTAAATAACAGCAATGAAGTGCAGGAAACATCAACAGTGCCATCTGCAAACAAATGATTTTCTTTCCTTCCCAGAGTCACAGGCTGTAACTGCCACAAGCAGAATCTTCATTCAAGTGTCAGGTCTAAAACCTGGGACGAATGGATGAGATGCCTATTTAACATATCAAGCAGACCCTGACCTCCAGTTCTCTCAACATCTCTCAGTTACAGGGTTCTCTTGGCTAGCATATCCTCAACTTCTCCAGGCCAGGGGCTGGGGTTCCCTTCCACCAGATGCCCTTCCCTATATGATAGAGCCATTTCTCTCCTGTTCCTTTTGTCTATCCTTTACCCTCCTTGTCTCTTGGTCAGTCTCTTGACCTAGGTCACCCCTCTCCATCAGTGGCTCTTCTTCCCTCTCCATCCAACCTCCCCTCACATGGCCCAGCTCAGGGTCATGATCACTTTGAACTCTCCCAAATGTCTCTGTGTATAGTTATGCTCTCTTCTAATAAACTTTTTCCTCCACCAAACCTAGGAGCAGTCAGGTTCTTTTTTTATTTCTTTGTGTTTTGGTTTTTGTTTGTTTGTTTCTTTCTTTCTTTCTTTTCATTCAAAGCAAAAGCTTTATCTCTGAAAGAACAAAGTATACACTGGCCAGTGTATGAGTCACTAAGAAACTCTCTATCACTGTTTTATATACTGGATTTTAGACACCCCTCAAACCCCACCCTGGTAGAACAAACAGCTGAGGTGTATATTTTACATACCAAAGCACATCTGGCCTTCAGGTTCTCCCAGCATCCCTCAGTTCATACCTGGTGTACCATACCCTCTATCCTGAACTTTCTAGTCCAGGGGCTGCTCTGCCCTTCCCCCAGAGGCTCTTCCTTATATAACCCAGACATTTTGCTCTCTCCACCCTTCTCTCTCTATGAGCACTTTCTCTCTCTCTCTCTCTCTCTCTCTCTCTCTCTCTCTCTCTGTCTTCCCATGGTGACTTTACTGGCTGGCTACCTTCTTTGGGGCCAGTCAACTTGCCCACTGGAGAGCAGGTTCCCAATAAACATACATTTATATATATTTGATTCTGAATTGGCTTGTTTTACCAGTAGATAAATAAGTCATGCATTTTCTGGGAAATGGAAAAGGAAGTACTCATCTGGGCAAGGTGAGTTAACACAGGTGAGACTCCAGCAATAAGTACCTTATCAGAAGAGGGAACAGCCTTGATTTGAGAAGGCTAATTCCAAGAAAGGCTTCAAATTGGCAGTTAAGGCTTAAAGCTGTTTCCAAGAATTAGGCAAGTCCAGGCAAGCCCAAATAAGTCAGTTACTCAGGAAAATCCTCAGGCTTCAGGCTACTAGTCAGAACTTGCCCATCCACCTGACCTGAGGCAAGGACAATGGGTCAGCAGCAGTTTCCAGACTTCCTCAGCAACAGTTTCCAGTCCCATGCCCTGATAATGGTTCTGGAGTTTCCATAGAGATGGACCTACCCCAGAATTCCCATAATGTGCTTTAAATTGGGACTGCAAGCCCACTTTAGGGTCTATCTTGGTAATGGAGAGACCTCAGCGTGCTGGACTTCTACAGAATAAAACACTATTTGCATTTACATACTGTTTGAGTCTGGAGTATCATGTACCCTTTGCAGATTCAGGAAAGAAGAAAGGAAGGAAAGAAGGAAAAACACAGCCGAAGGAGAAGGGAAAAGAAAGGCATGCAAGAATGCATAATCATTTACATTTTGTCTAATAGATTTTGAAAATCTACTGGTAGAAATCAAGGAAGCAAATAGTATGATTGGATTCTCAATCACTCAAAAGATGTATATGAATGCTGAGAATTGAGAAAGCAGTAAGGACTAATGCATAGCATTACAAGAAAGGGAGAAAAGCTAAGATAAAAGAATGGTCCAGAGTGAATCAGATAAGTTGCGCAGAATATACATATGTATAGGGCTAGGGACTTCTTTTGAAGTCTATTTGGTGAAAGATATCCAATAGGAACAAAAACTAAGTGAATGAAGAAAATTTTCATGTTTATAAATAGGATCCTATACTGTCACAATATCATTTTCCCCCAATTCAATGCATAAATCTGACTCAACTCCAGCAAAAAGCCTGTAAACTTATGTCAGGAGTGTGAAAGTGATTCTCACATGTATATAGTTAGACAAAGATATCTGGGAAAGTTCATACAATATTGACGGAAAAAACAAATTTGAAGGAAAATATTGCAGAGCCAAAAATAAGCCTTAAATATAGTCAAATCACCTATGATTAAGAGGCTAGGATAATACAGTAGAACAAAGGCATTCTTTCAAAAGTGATACTGGACTGAGTGGACAGCCATGTAGAAAAAGTGAATCAGATCCAGCCTCAGAAACATCCCAGTGAAGGGACTGAGGTAGCAGAATAAATTCCATTTTGTTTTCAAGACTCCATTCTAAGTTAACTTGCTCTTAGAAAGGCATGGCCCCCATCCTTGATGTCTGAGAAAAATCACAAAATGTCCCTGGCTATTGCAAAATAGACACAGCAGCTGCAGCTATCTGGTAACAACAGTGGGCTAAGCGAACATAAGTTGTTCCCAGGTCACCATTCTCCTTTTTAATGTATCCTCCCTCTTCGTGGTTTAACCAGGTGCTGTAAACCAATTAGCTTAAAGACCAACATTCCTTTACCCTCACCCTCTCATGTAATGCCAAGGCTTGGAAGCCCTTTTTTTTTCGTTTTTTTCCTTTATAAATTCACTTTGCCTACCCGTTCCCCTAGACCTCAGGGCTGCTCTCCTGTCCTGTTGCATTAAGAAGGTTTGTAACTCAAGCTTGAGTTTGAATAAATATTCTTCTGTGCTTACCTTGGAGCTGTGGTTCCTGGTGTTCTCTTTGGGATTTTTCTGCAATCTGAGCACACCACCAGAGACTGATTAAAAATGATCATTACCCTAAATGTAAAGAGTGAAGTTTTAAAACACCTAGAAAACAACATCAACTGTTGTAACAATCTTTATCATGATGATAGCTTTTCAGATACACAGTATATATGAGATCCATGAAGAAAACAAAGTGTTGTGATCTGTGTTTTGCAAATGGCCGCCCCAGTAATAAGAGATGGTCCAGACTTCGGGAAAATAATTGTAAGACCCCCATATTCTTTTTAATAAGTGGGAGTCCAAATCTATAGGGAACTCAGATCTTAAAAATAATAAAAAAAGAACAATCTGATTTACAAGTGGTAAAAGACACTTCATTAAATATATATAAGTAGCAAATAAACATATTATTAAGGGCTAAAATTCAAAATAGCAATAAGAAATGACCATCATAAGCATCAGGATCTAAAACAATGAAAATCTAAAATGCTAACGAAGAGATGGAAATGAGAAATGTGACATCTATTCTGGAAGACACAGAAGATTTATGACAAAATTTTCTATAATTTTTATATTGTGATGGCTAGTTTTGATTGCTAGTTTGACACAATATAGAATCTCCTGAGAAAGTCTAAGTGAAGGATGATGTAGATCAGTTTGATCTATAAATACTCTTTGACAATTATCTTGATTACAATAATGAGGCTTGAGTCATGCCCACTGTGAGTGGCACCATTCCCTAAGTATGGGATCCTGAACTGTAGTGGTAGAGAAAGAGGTCTGAGAGTAAGTGAGAGTAAGTATGCATGTGTTCATTTTCTTTCTGTTCTTGACTGGCTATGATTAGCTGCTTCAAGCTCCTGTTTTCTATAACTTCCCTGCTATGATAGATTGTAGCCTGAAATTATAAACTAAAATAAACTCTTTCACCCCCAAACTGCTTTTGTCAGGGTATTTTATAACAGCAGCAAGAAATGAAACCTGGATATGCTTTAGTATTTATTCAAAGATATTAAAAACATATGGCTGAGGGTCTCTGCATCTGTTTTGGTCAGCTGCTGGGTGGAATCTCTCAGAAGACAGTTAGGCTAGCCTCCTGTCTGAAAGCACAACAGAGTATCATTAATAGTTTCAGGGATTTGTTCTTGCCCATGGGATGGGTCTTAAGTTGGGCAGTCATAACGTTGGCCATTCCCTCAGTCTCTCCTCTGTCTTTGTCCCTGCACTTTCTGGCTACAGGAAGTGGCCATTTCAGTCTCCATTTCTCCCACTGCTAAAAATCTCAGCTAAAGTCAAATCATAGACTACCTGGATCCTCTCCCATCCCAGGTCTCTGGCATGTCCTAGAGATGCCCCTCCCTATGTCTGCCCCCCCCCACTCCACCCTTGACTTCCAAACACTCTACCAGCCCTTCCCTGTTCTCCCTACACCTGATTCCTCCTGCCCCCATTACCCTCCCCACCCCCTCTCCCACCCAGTTTTCTCCCTCCTTCCACCTCTGATGACATCTGAGTAAGATTCAAGCATCTTCCTTTGGGTCCACCTTGCTATTTTGGGGGGTCTGTGGATTGTAGCCTGTGTATCAAGTACTTTATAGTTAATGTTCACTTACAAGTACATACCATGCATGTCCTCTTGGGTCCTCACTTAGAATAGTATTTTCTAGTTCTATTCATTTGCCTGCACTGGGTCAGGGAATGGGGGGTGCGGTCTTGGGGAAAGTTGGAGAAATGATTGAGGGACCTGGAGGGAATATGGGCTCCACCAGAAGATCAATATAGTCAACTAACCTGGATCCTTGGTAGCTCCAAGAACTAAACCACCAACCAAAGAGCACACACTGGTTAGACCTAGCCTTCCCCCCCACCCCCCTACACACACAGACATAAATAGGAGATGTTCAGCTTGGTCTTCACTAGCACCCACCAACAACTGCAGCAGGGGCTGCTATCCCTGACTGTGTTGCCTGCCTGTGGATCCTATTCCTCTAACTGAACTGCCTTGTGTGGCCTCATCTGGAAAGTATGCCCCTAGTCTTGCAGTAACTTGATGTACCAGAGTAGGTTGGTATCCATGGGGAGCCCTCCCCTAAGAGAAGGAGAGGGGCATGGGAGAAGGGGCTGTGTGAGGAGGAACTGAGAGGAGAGGGGGTCTGAGATCAAGATGTAAAGTGAATAAATTATTACAAATTATTGGGTGGAAAAAGAACAAATGACCACACACACACACACACACACACACACACACACACATACACACATGGGGGGGGGAGAGAGACTGAGAGTCTGAAACTCTAATGGTGGATTTACATTGCACACGTTTCCAAAGCCAAAGGCACAGGATGCACAATACCAAGAGTGACCTGAATGCTAGTGCATTAGATTGTGGCCTTCAAGTGATGTATGTCAGTGCAGCTTCAGCAGTGGTAGCAACAGTATCTCACTCTCAGGTGTGAGAGGCGGACAATGGGAAAACCAAGTGTGTGCAGAGCCGGAGGTGTATCTGAAATGCTTATAATTTCCATCCAACTTCACCATCAAACTAACACTAATTTAAAAATGAATATTTAAAAATCTCAGTTTTAAAATGTTGTGTTCTATTTAGTTGGGTGCATGGGGGGGTGGGGTTAGGGAATAACTTAAGAATATCTCCTTCAACATATTAGATTTAACAGCAAGTGCCTTTACCCTCACTGAGCCATCCCGCAGGCCCCTGAAGTTTTAATAACAATAAAAAACTTCAAGTCTATTCATTTCCCACCTCAGTTTCCTCTGACATGCCATGATCCAATGCATGCAATCCCTCACACAGATCCAATTACAAAGGTCATTTGGAGAACCTATGTTTCTACTAGTGAGGACTGGAGTGGCTTTCCTACCATTCCTTTTCCATCTACACTTTAGCATGTGCATCCTCTGGACTGATGACCCCGCTGTCTCACTACCCTAGAGGATATTCTTCGATAGTCCACAGTAGATGTTTGTTGTTGTTGTTGTTACTATTCTTGTTGGTCTTTTGTTGTCACTGCATCTCTGAGGATTCAACCAAAGGCCTTGTACATGTTAGGCAAATCTCCCACTGATCTATCCTAACAAGTTCTCCTAGGCTAATAAAGCTTTATAAATATACCTTTATAAACAGTAACAAATAACATTGGGTTCAAAAATATCTATAAGAATTTTTTAAAACCTTTAACATGTTGCAATTTAAAGTTGGGCTCCATTCTCTTACTAAATCTAGCAACAAATTCACACGTGGGATTTAATAGGAATTCTTTTTCTAAATAGCTAAAATTTGAAAATGGCATTCAAACTTTTCTAAATGAAGATTATTTTTCAAATTATTTTTGTTTTGTTTGATCTCAAAATAATGTATTTTTAGTTACATACACCTACAAAAATATTATTAGTAAGTTCTAGTTTTTATTGACCTTAAATGTGTATAGAAACAGTTTGTTTTTAAAACAGGTGTTGAAAGAGTACGCCTTCATATATAGATACTGCCTACATATCTGAACTCAGGAATCTGCCTGCCTCTGCATCTTTCTGACAAGCTGTGGCTCATGGTTTAGCTACCTTTGTTCCTTTAGATTCATGAAACCCTTCATAATTCATATTGCATCCTAATACTTTTGTGTACATGAGAAATTATATATTTTCAAACTCACGTATTTAGAGTTCTTTTCCGGAGCCTTAAGGGCTGTCCTGAAGGTCCCAGCATTTACAATTTTGCTGAGACATTACCCATACCTTCGCCTGCTGGTCTCATGATATCTCAGATTATCATGCAGTCATTAATGTGAAGAGAGGACATTCCTTGGAGGAAAGTGAAAATATGTACACCAGTACACCAGCAAGCCTTATGTACACAGCAGCCATCAGCACTTCTGGAGGTCTGCATCCAGGCCCTGTTCAAGAAGCAAGAACCATGTTACTCTGTCCCTACCAGAAACATTCCAGGTTTGGCACTAATAACACAGGTCTACTGTTTAAAATAAACTTAAGATTTTTTTCATTGCTCTCTTTCTGCGATGATCAATAAAGTTTCAGGGTAGTTATCTCTCTCACACTTACGTTTAATTGTAGAATTAGTAAAAATTAAAGCTTTTATGGGTGATTAACTCTATCAGATAATAAAAGCTTTTTTTTTGCTTTGCCTATTATAGATTAACATCTCTTTAAAGTAAGAATTTATAGTCATTTAACTCAAAATTACTATGAGATCTTAAGGGAAAAACAATTTCATCTTCTATTGTCATGTTTCATTGCGGGTTATCGTTTTACACCCTGGCTTCCTTTTTCTTCTTTCTTTGGTCTTACTCATTAGCATATATTAATTGAACAAAGGGTTTCTTACGGCATTCTCATTCATGCATATGATGTGGTTTAATCTTATCACCCCTTCTCATCCTGTTTCCTTCCCATATCTTAGCAGTTCCCATTTTACTATTTCATACAGTTCCTCCTTGGAACTGTATGAAATCCTTTTTTTTTTTTAAAAATGCTTTGATGCAAGCCAAACCTTTTGGACACAAAGAAGTGTTAAAAATTGAGGTGTGACAACTAGAAAATGATGAGATTTACATCCCAGAGAAGGAGAGTGCTTCATACAGTCCAAGATACGAAGAATAAGAAAATCGAATAGATTGTTGCAGGTTTATCCGCCAAAAGATGGACACTCAGACGCCTGGGGTTTGTGGGTCTTCACTTCTTGATTTCCAAATTTTGTTTAAAGTAGCCAGATTTGGTTTTGCCTATTGGCCCAAACCTACTGTGTGTGGTGTCAGTGAGAATTTTAATGAAGCTAAGGTACAGGCACCTAAAAATCCATGTACAGGAATCAGATCTCTGGTGAATCTCCAGTTTTGAAATACTGGAGGCAGCAATCTCCATATTCTGCACAAAAGAAAAGGTTAGCCTAGTTCCTCATAAATTTATAATTAGTTACATTCCCAGAGAGAAAACTACAATGCAAACTGAGCAATCTCTATTCTGTTCTTCTCTAGAGCAAAGATCCTCTTGACCTGGAAGAAAATACAACCTCTGGACTGGAAGCTTCACATTAGCACCGTCACGATGCTATGCTGCAATCTGTTGGTTACTTTTCTCCTGCTATTATAGAGCATCTTAGAAGCCAAGGCTTGCTTGTGCTCATAGTGAAAGGGGATACAGCACATCACGGCATGGAAGGCATGGTTGTAGAAGCCATACAGTTAAGAGAGAGAGAGAGAGAGAGAGAGAGAGAGAGAGAGAGAGAGAGAGAGAGATGAATCCTGGTACTCCTAGAACCCCCGTTCACAGGATGGCACCAGGTATGAAGCAGTTCTCCCCACTTCAGTTAAACCTCTCTGGAAATATCGTAATAGACATGTCCAGGTTTGCATTTCCTTTTTGAAAAAGTCAGGTTAGCTATTGTATGAACTGTTACATTCTCCTGATCCTGTCTTCTCTGCAACAGGATGTGCACTCCTCAGCATATGGAGTGGGGCTGTGTGGACAAAGAAACTAAGTAAGATGGCGAGTCTGGTTTTCTTGCTGCTTAATACATGGGGACTTAGATATTGTGAAACAGTGTGCTAACAGGTAAGATGATTTTGGAAACAATTTCTGGGGTATTTAATCTACAAAGCTTCCAGGTTCTAAAGTTTATCAACACCTTTGGTACTAGCATGCTGAGAGTAACCATATTATGAAAGTAGTTTTCCAAAACCAAAAGTCATGGTTTTTTGTTTGTTTGATTTGTGTTCTTTTTTTTTTTTCCTTTTTTGCATCTATCATTTTGGTAAAAGCAATGTGTAATTATTTAATTATACCTTTATGTTGATTATTATAAGTTAATTTATAATATATGTAAAAAACACTAAGTACCATTGAATCTCAGAAAAACAAAGTCACCTAAATGATAGAATAGTTTTAAAAGCCAGAAACTTTGCTTCTTATTTTAGTCTATGATCTTAATCCTTATTACCCACTCTGGCTCAGATCGGCCAGTTGTGTTCCTGAGGGGCATGGCCAGCTCTCCCTCTGCAGATCACTTCCTAGATATTTAGAATAAGGTTGAAAAGTATGGTCATGTTGTCTCATAGCAAACTGGCCTTGGGCAAAATCTCCAATAGTAACTAGACTTGGTTTCCTTCCATCAAAGTAAAATGGCACTACAGGGTTGTCTTCCCCTTGAATCCCTGCTTATCATGAGATACTTAACCATGCACAATGGTCTTTAACCCCACAAAAATGACTAGATCAGAACAAGCGTTTTAGTTTGAAACCCCACCTCACATCCATTAGTTCCATCATTTCACTGTTATCTGCAGCTTATAGAACACTTCTTGGAATCTCCTGTCTTTTCACTGATGTATATAGAGCTTGACTGGATTTGTTACATTAATCAGACGTTAAACTTTGTTATGGACCCTTACTTGATTCAACTGCACCACATTTTTCACTGTATTTCCTCATGAAAACATGTCTACAGCTTGTTGACTATGTATCCATCTGGCAGATGGATTTAATGGCCTTCTTCCTATCAGTACTAGCACATTTCTTTTTTTGTGAAGATATTGTTTATTGCATTTTTACTTCCTGTACAAATTGAAATAAGTATGTATCTCTTCAGTACTATTTTTGATAAATTAATAATTTTAGTTTTTGTGGAAATACAAACGTGGACTTGAATGGTCTGAATGTCTGTTCAAGATATTACCCAATTAGCAAATAATGAATACCATGTTATTTTGTGAAATTCTGTCATCTATTACAAAGACAGCATAGTAAATTGGCTATATTTTTGTAAAGTATACTCCACTATTCTCCACTGAGAAATTTTATGTAGCATTTACATATTAACAAGGATTACTGCCAAATACCATTGAGAAAATATATTAAGTGAAATGAGCATAAGGAAATTACTTTGAAATTAAAGAATCCTTTTTTATTTCTTCACAAGACAGTAGAAAGAATGCTTAGCAAATAGATACTCTATTCTATACTGTAGACACAGAGATGGAGAAAAACATCCTTGCCACTGTGTGAAGAAGGGTCAATGTAGATACTAAGACCTAGTTTGCTTTTATTTCCTGAGTTACCCCCACTTTCCCGCACACGGTGGTACTCTCCCATCTTCTCCTTTTCACACACAGACAAAATGGCCAGAACATTTAGTGTTCTGGTGATGAAACAATAATGCCAAGACTTTTCATCTTCTCCTGTCTTATTCTCTTACTTTCAATTCTCTAAAACATTGTGTTTCTTTCTGTGTCATCATTAGATTGTAGTCCATCAAGTCCACAAAGTTAAATAAGTTTGAAGGGTGAATGATGCTTCACTGTAAGCATCCTTCATATCTACAGAAATCCCACTTTTCATATGTATACCAATAACTACACAATCCATCTAAAATTAATAGTTGGCCAAAATGGCCAGTTTATTTCATGTACAAATATTCCTTGGCTAACAACAGGAAAATTGAAGGCCTTTTCCAATTGACCCGGCCTATGGGACATTGTACTTTAATAATCCAAACACTGCAGAATGATGATCTCATGAGGCTAAGATAATAGTATAGTATACATATGTAGCCTGGAGGGGGGAATCCAATTTTAAATATAGTACCATTGAATGTACAGTCACTCTAGATGGTCATAAAATAGAAAAGTTGTAAGTCAAACATTATAAGTGAGGTCCTATTTAGGAGTGCGGGTTGGATTGGCTAAGTAGCATGTCAAATTTATAACTAATGGCAGCTGATGGGCTATGCCCCTTGGCCCTTGACTTCATCTATATATACATATCTCTGTTTTCTCCGATTGTCTGAAAATCTTTCAACACGTTAATAATTTAAGAAATGTTTCATATCTACTTTCATATCAATATCATGACCAACTTCTTACAAACTATAACCTCAAGTCGTTTCTTCTGTCAAATTTATCAGATACTTTTTTCTCTCTAATAGAAAACACAATTAATGTTCTCAAATTTCATTTGTTTTTGGCTTAATTCTTTACTTAATAATATTTACTTCAAATGTGTGAGGCTGATTCCTTCTTCCTGAACCACAATTTTCACATATGTGACATAAGGGGGTCTGAGTGAGTTTACCCCAGATATGCTTTGACCTCCTATAACATACAATTTTTCAACTGCATGGTCTTTGGTTCCTTATAGTTGTGAAGAATGTGCCCTATGTTTTCATATTTGGACATACGAGATGACCAACACCAAGCCCAGGTCACTAATCTATGCCAGTGTTCCTCACACTCTCCAACCTGACACAATCATTAATTATATCTTTGTTATTTACAAACTCAGAAAATGTTTACAGTTTGGGGAATATTTGGTTTTTTTTGTTTTTCAAAATTTCTTGAGTACTTTTATTTTATTTCATCTTATTAATTAAAATAAAACCTTATGTTTTCCTAGTGACAGGTATAGGATAGATTCCCATATATTGTTATCCAGGCAGGTCCCAGAAGTCCCTTAGAGAATACTGACTATTGCTTTTGCTCTTGGGTGCTCTCCAGAACTAGATGGTAAGAATCCGTAGTTGAAGATATCACACACTTTGGTTACAGGAGTTCCAGAAGTTGCTCTGTAGGCTTCTAGGGGAGAAAATCCATCAACTGAACTGTTGACTATTTTGGACAGAATACCAGTATCCCAAGGAATATATATTGGTCTTATAGTGGCATTGCTATGTTGGGGTAACCAACTGCTTTGTGATTGGATTGGAGGCTTACTCCTTAAGGAATGATACATAACTGGTACTATAAACCTAGTCAAAACCCTATGAATGGGAGGTCATCACAAAGGGGCAGAACATACTACTGTTGCTTCCTCAAAAGGACATATTATAAAACTATCTTCTAAACTACAGTTTATTCTAAAACTGTATTCTATCTTTATACTCATAGGCTAGTGTGATTCTCAGCTTAGGGCAGAGAAGCATGGGCTACTGCTTACTGCCATTCTTCCAGGCCCAGGGAACAACACAGAGAGGGGGTGTAGGAATAATGGATGAGCTAGAGGATGGGGAAGAATGCCCTAAATGTGTCCATCCAGACAGGAAATAGCCACTGCAAACACAAACAGAGCATGGGGAGACAGCAGCTCAAGATTGGACCTTCAGCATTCCATCATGAATAAAAGTGCCTACCAGGCCTACCACTTCGTAAGGAGCTAACTGACTGTTGTGGTTGTGGCAGGAGTGAGTGTCCTTTTCTTCAGTGGTGTAGCCACTGAGAGGCTAGGTAGAAAGAAAGAATTGAAAATAAGCAAAGGGTATAGTAGGAGACAATGAAAAGATTAAATGTAACCATAATGCACATATACATGGAAAAAAATGTTAAAGGTGTTAAAAAAAATTCTTGTTTATCTAAATGCATCAGGATATAAAAATGTATTTCCTAAGATGCTACAAATATAGATCAGATTAAATCAGTTCAGTATAAAATACCACCATTATAAAGATCCTAGGAACACTAAACTTCTCTAGTATTTAATATTCAGAAAGAAATGTAATATAATTACTGTCAAAAACTTGCAAGGCTTGAATATCATAAAAAATCTTGCTCAGAACCTTACCAGAATGAACCAAACTAGGCATTCAAGTTTCATTATTTTTTCAATAATTTGAAACAAGAATGCGAAGAACAAAGTTTAGCACTGTTATTTTCTAGTATCCTCATTTAGCTTTATAACAAACCACAATACCACATTTGTGGAAGGTCCTTTCAAGATATTTAATTACTTCAAGCCTGTTTCACACGTTCTGTAAAATGTCTTTGAATATGAGGTTGTATTCTACCTTCAGAATTGTGTTTCTATTGTCTCTAAAACCAGTCACCGATCTGATCTCTGCTTTGCCAGCAGAGGGCACATACTGCTGCTCCTTTTCATCGATGAAAAGGGATGAAAGGGAAGAGCCAGCACTTGCTGCTCCAGAGCCCACACCTCACTTAAGCAAAGTCCAACTGACAAAGAAACACTACCGCATTCTAATTTTTCAGATCTACATAAAAAAGACAACTATATTGCTAGTGCTGAAACAAAAACCCATTTCAATATAGATTTTTGCTACTCAAATTGAACTGTGAATTTTGTCCTTCATCTTAATCTACATTTTATTCTGGTCATTTCACTTTGGGGTTCAGTTCTGGATCTGTAGCAGATAAATGGTGACCGAAAATGTATTTGTTCATTAGTTTATAAAACTAAACTACCAAGCTCTTTTTAGTTAATATTAACAAATGTACAGGATTCCAAAGCTGGTTGGAAACCAACTGAAGGATTTGGAGGAAACATTGTTAAGAAAAATGAGTTACAGTAAAGCTATTAAAAAGTGGCCTATTCAGACCCGGGGAGCTCCCGGGGACTGGACTACCAACCAAAGAGTACACATGGAGGGACCCATGGGCGCTGGACACATATGAGACAGACCTTGTTGGACATCTGTGCGAGAAGAAGCCCTTGGACCTGAGGGTGTCTGATGCCCCATTGTAGGGGAATGCCTGAGCAGGAAAACAGAAGTGGGTGGGTGGGTGGGGGTGCACCCTCATAGAGCACACGGGGAGGGGGGATGGGATAGAGGGTTTCTGAAGGGGAAACCCAGAAAGAGGAAAACATTTGAAATATAAATAAAGAAAATATCCAATTTAAAAAAAAAAAGACATAAGAAAAAAGAAAATGGGTAGGGAAGAAACACACTATGAAATAATTTTATTAGTGTTCATCAGTAAAAATGGGCAAAGAGTGGGGTAAAATGATGCCATGATTGCAACCCTAAACCTGGCATTCTTTCACGTGTATAAAACCTATCATAATGGTGTAAGTTGTTCAACAAATAAAAGAACACAAAGCAGTTCACAAGCAAAAAGAGAAAGACAGAAAGGAAGGAAGGAAGGAAGGAAGGAAGGAAGGAAGGAAGGAAGGAAGAGTGGCCTATTGATCATTGATTTAAGAACACCCAAGCCCATTTCATCCTCTGGATACTTCCAGAGACTCGCACAGAATGGTTTCACATTACAAAGAGCAGCTGCCACTTCAACATTCTGTGCATCTTCCAATGTTTTAGTTAGCTTCCTGTTGCTGTGATAAACACCAAAACCAACTTGGGGAAAAATATGGTTCTTGGGTTTGCTTTTCTACATCACAGTTTATCATCAAGGGAAGCCAGGGCAGGAGTGCACAGGAACCTAGAGGCAGGGATTGAAGCTGAGACTATGTAGGAACACGGCTTACTTAGCTTGCTCTTCATGGCTTTCTCAGTTTCCCTTCGTATACAATCTAAGATCATCTGCCCAGGAATAGCACCACTCACAGTCAGGCTGAGCCATCTCACACCAATCACTAATGCCCAGGCCAATGAGATAAGGGTAATTCTGTAGCTGGATTTCTTTTTCCTAGTGACTTTAGTTTGTGGTAAGTTGACAAAAACTCACCAGCAAACACGAGGCAATTATATAATTCAAGTAGAGTGAGTTTGCACACATTATACTTTCCTAAATTTTTTTTCTTTTTTCTTTCCAAGCCAGGGTTTCTCTGTGTAGCCCTGGCTGTCCTGGAACTCACTCTGTAGACCAGGCTGACCTGGAACTCATTATACTTTCAAAATGGAAACATATGGACAGGCAAGATGTCTCAGCTGATGAAGATTCCTGCCTGATGACCTAGTCCCATTGTCAGCACCCACAGGGTAAAAGGAGAGACACAAATCCAGAAAGTTGTCCTCTGAGTTGCACAGCCCTCCACTCTGCAATACACACAAGCATAAATTAATTAGTTGATGATCAAGTAGAAAAGCTGTGTTGAAAAGAATAGGTCCTAGGTTCCCAGACTGATGATGCTCATCTCCGGCACCATCAGTCTTAAATGTTTTCTATAAACCACTGTCCAGCCTATCTTGCATCAAACTTAGTGCAAAGGTCTCACAAGTGGGAGCTCTGATGCCCCATCAGATTTGAAGGCTCTAAAGGATTAGCAGCCAATGAGTATAATCTTCGTGAATTACTCTGAATTTTAGGATGTATGCAACCAAAGTCACAGTGATAGTCCATTACTGAGCCAGGAGGAAATAAAGCACACAGAAAACTTACATTTTTAAAAATGAGTTATTTGAAAGTTAAATAATGAAGAACGGTAATAATAATGTAAACAAGAAGTCCAGGATTTCGATTCTTCTATTTTAAACAATTCAAACAAAGTATAGTCACAAGTGACTCTATTAAGAGGAAGGACAAGATTTCAGGCAAAAGAAACAGAGTGGTGTTCCCACACAAAGCTATGTGTTCTTCCTTCCCAAAAGATTGCTCTTCTGCAGGGAATGCCAGCCACATTTTCTTCTGTATTAATGAATAAAAAGAAAACAACAACAACAACAAAATAAAAAAATTTATATGCAAAACTAAATAAGCCAGACATATTTCTTTAAGTTTCAACTTACTTGCCTTCTAAAAATAATTATAGACAGCAACAAAGAAAACTAAACTTCATATTTCAGTCACTACTTTCAAAATGGTTACAAATCCACATGGATATTTGTCCATGTGATTTTACCTTATGTGTGCAGCAACTGCCTTCTTTAGTAATGAGGAAATGAGCAAAAACTGGGGTTCTCAAAGGTTGGACTACATGGGGCTTTCCACACTGTGATTCATTCTGAAATGAAGAACTAACAAGCCCTTATCGCTGCATTTGATAAATAATGTGCTTATAATTCAACCTTTAAAATGTTTTTTTTTTTATGATTATTATTGTTCACGTTTTCACTTTTGTATCAGTCTGTAGGAACCAAGGGGATAACCTTCATGTCCAAAGCTACACAGACAGCCTTTCTATGAATCTGGATAGTTCAAAATGGTTTGACGCCCTTCGAGGAGCAGCTGCTGTGGATATGTGTTTATTTCCATCCTGTATCCTGTGTTGATACAGACTCAACCAGTAGTACGCAGTCATTGTCAAGTAGCTTGTATGGGAATGATTTTATATTATTGGCTCTATAATACCGTTATAATGTGATTAAAAATCTTTACAGAAAATAGCATACATAAATGAGATCAGTTTGTTACTTTTCTTCCTAATCAATGGTCAAATGGGAAAATATGAGAGAGAACTTGTGATGAATATGCAAATAAATACTGAGCATCCGCCTCTAATGCCTCTCATTAATTGGCTTCCTATATGCACTGCCTACATGTGGAAGCAGAAGTGCTGAGCGCATAGACAGGTGCTTTTGTTTTCTTAAACTAATATGGTTTATGGTTAAATAAATAAAATTGGCGGAAGGCAGAGGAAGAAAACCCACGAAAACACAGTCAAGGCACCTGGACATAAACACTAGATGGGCCGAGGATACTGGAAGCCTGTGATTTAAGAGATGGGAAGTGTATATTAAGGCGGAAGTGTATATTAAGGTGGACAGAAGGTTATTGCTGGGCGTGGTGATGTGATGGGAGGTGTTTTGAGAGAATCTAATTAGATGGCAGCTAGCTTGTTGGAAACAAAAAGAAGGTCACATCTATTCAGCAGCTGAAATGTGTGAATACCAAATTAGATGCTTAGTCGGTATAACCACCTCTGCATGGGGTAAGTGCTTAAACCTCAGAGAAGCAGTTAATTATCTGCCCTCAATTTGCCAGTCTCCTACTTCAAACCCAACTGTAGCCATATATTTAATGTCATATTTGCAGAAAATGTAACCCCCCCAATTTATGAAACAGAGTCAATCTATTTCTCCCCCAAGAGAGCAACATTTAATCACTCCTGTATTGTTGGGGGTTATAATTGGAATTGTGATCACTGCCTTTCCTTGCCTTGGGGGGCTTTGTGCTTTCAAAGGCTTCACAGCAAATCCCAGACCCATACACAAAGGTTCACTGGTGACCAACTCACCAGCACCTTCATCAAATGGTTTCTTTATCAAAAGAAACTTTCCGATGGTCTTCAATCTGTGAATGGTTTGTAGTTGTTTTCATTCCACACAGCCCTACATCAACATATTTTATGTTATAACTAAATATCTGTCAGTTTTAATAAACTTGAAACCTATTTTGTACATTCTTTTAAAAAAAGATGAAAATAATTCTAAAAGATGTATACTGTTGTTTGCTATCTAAGAACTTATGTGTATTTGCTTTACAGGAAATCCAAGGGCTTTATAGGCAATAAAGATGTCAGTATTATAACGTCCCTGGTGTTTTGGTCACTATTAAAAGAATCATGTGTCAAATAAAGTGCAGTTGGCCCCCTCATGACCACAAGCACTGCATCTGCAGATGCAAGCAATCACACAGCATCATAAATGACACTGTCAGACCCAGAAGAGTCTAAAGAAAACAAGCTTACACAGAGATTTAATTTACACAGCTTATGCATCGCTAATTCTACATATGACAGACATGTCTGTTTTTCTTTATAAGGTTTGAATATGTACCCTTTGATTATTGTTATGTTCTTCTAGATTCAGTGGAACTCTTTCTAATTCTGTTTTCTTCCTTCCTTCCTTCCTTCCTTCCTTTCTTTTTTCTTATTTTTCCTTTTTTGTAAAAAGATTTCTGATTAAACAGATGAACATAAAAAGAAAGCACAAGCAATGCTTGTGATTTACTTCTCTGCTATACTTTCCTTAATAAGAGATCTAAAATTGTTCACTTTATAAACAAACAAAAGAACACACGCGAGCATACATGCGCTCTGTGCTGCTGGGGGTTGCCATGCAGAGCAGCAGGAACTGAGAGCAGCTGCTGTGCCCAGTGCAAAATGAAACTATGAAATCTCTTTTTAAAAATGTATTCATAACTCTTAGGCAGAGCAAGGAGGGGTATATGGGAGAGTTTGGAGCGAGGAAATGAAAGACGGAAATGATATGACTATAGTATATTTTAAAAGAATTTAAAAATTAAAAATAAAAATAAATAACAGTTAGAAAGAAAACAGCTGGCATTTGATTGGCCCCCAGACCTTCACATAACTGACACCAGGATGGAAGTACCATTTAGGTTTAAAACCCAAGGTACAGGCAGCAACATGTGCCAAAACCCAAACAAGATCAAAATCCATAGTTCTGGGGAAGTCCCTCAATGTTCTAGTCTTGTTTTTTGGCTTCTGTAGTTCTGCTTTTGGCTCACTGTTCTTACTAACTGAGGTGTGTCATATCACAAAGTGTTTATTTGTGCTTAAAAGCCCACCCTGAGAAAGGCTTGAGACTGCAGGCAGATTCTGAATACCCAGTATAGTTATGAGTTGCGTAATAAAGACTTTCTATTGGCTTGAATCTGTGTCCAAGTGGTCTTCTCTGGTGGATACCTCACAACAGAACCAACTGCAATCCTCCTCCGAGTCATACTCACAAAGGTCTAGAAAATGCCAGGATTGAATCTGATAGCATAGTGGGTCTCAATATCTGGGTTCTGATCCCTTTGGGGTCAAATGAGTTTTTCACAGGGGTCTCCTAAAACAATCAGAAAACACAGATATTTACATTACAATTCATAACAGTAAGAACATTACAGTTATGAAGTAGCAGCAAAAATAATTTGTGGGTGCAAATCACCACAGCATGAGAAACTATATTAAAGGGTTGAAGCATGAAAAAGGTTGAGATCCATTCTTGGAGCAGAAGCTTGTGAGCCAAACAAAACCCTCTAGGAACACAAAAGGCCATGAATTCAATCAATTCATTGCCTTTTTTGCATGTTGCCCTAGGCCCCATGTGTGAGTGTGTGCGCGCGCCTGTGTGTGTGTGTGTGTGTGTGTGTGTGTGTGTGTGTGTTGGCTTTTATCTCAAATGTTTACTTGAGTAGACAGGGATTTCAAAACACAGCATGACTTCCACAAAGGGTAAAATTTGTCCCAGCACTAATCCTTACGGCCACAGGGACATAGAAGTTTAATTCTAATAGCACAGTTGGTATTGCATATTTATTTATCAGAATTTTGCAAAGTTTCAAGGACTGTTAAGGCTGTGGTTTGAATGCATTCCTTTCAAAGTTCATGACTTGCTGATGTGACAGAATTAAGAGGTGCTTTTCAGAAATGTTTTGAGGATAGATGACTCAGTGGTTAAAAACACTTTTGGTGGTGGCTCACACCTTTAATCCCAGCACTCAGAAGGCAGTGGCAGGCAGATCTCTGAGTTCAAGGCCAGTTTGGTCTACAGAGCAAATTCCAGGACAGCTAGAGCTACACAGAGAAGCCCTGTCTTGAAAAATAAAATAAAATAAAAAGCTCTTGCTGTTCTTCCAGATGACCTAGTTTAGTTTTCAGCATCAGATGCCTCACACAGCTTGCAGCTCTTGTTCTCCAGTCCCAGGTGCTGACAGGACCACCTGCATGCACATGCTATACAAGCATACACACTGGCACATGCAGATACACATAAAATAAAAGTTTGTAAAATACGCAATCTAAACAGATGGCATTTTCAGTCAGAATAGGCATACATTTCCTTATGAAAAGGTTGAAGAAAGTTTACCTCTACCTTTAATGCTGTGTGAGAACACATCCTTCACACTGCTACTTAGTAGCAGAGCTCAGTCAGACCCTCAGCAGACAATCACCAGCTAACTAACCCATGATCATGGGCTTCTAGGCTTCCAGCACTGTGAGGAATAAATTCCCATTCTCTATCTACTAGTCATCCTTAGATATTTGTTATAGCAACACAAAGCAGGTCAAGCGAGTTTTTGAAAAAAGCAGATGTACAGAACATTCCTATCACGAGAGAGTTTTATGTACACACCAGCTAGCTAAGGTGGGTAAGATGGTATTGTGGAATTATACATTTCAAAAACTCTCATTGCAATAAAAATTCTGTGCCTCTAAGAGAATAAAATCTTCCACAAGATCTGAAGATGGCACTCCTAAGGCAAAAACATACTGAATATGTGGTAATGTCAAAGAGTTAGACAATAACCTAGTTGTAAGAAGAGAAGGTGAAGATGTAAAAATAACCCATGTATTGCTGACAATCAACGTAGTGAATGTGCTAGAACTGTTGTTTCAATTTCCCTCCCCAGTTGAACAGACACCCCAGCGTACTCAGAGCAAGGATCGAAGGCTGTTTCTACAAGGGAAAGACGTAGAGAAAGAACATGTTACTACAGAAGAGTGACGCAAAAAAGAGGCTTGGAAAGCATATGGTGATTCCTTCTTTCCCTGAGAACGTAAGAGAGAAAGCTTCAAAGAGTAGACACTGTACTACATTCATCCCAGAAGACTAGAGTTCTTATCTTTCTATTTCACAGGAATGCTGAGAAGGAAATTAACACACATAGACACACACACACACACACACACACACACACACACACACGAGAGAGAGAGAGAGAGAGAGAGAGAGAGAGAGAGAGAGAGAAAGAGAGAGATGCATAGACACACACAAAAACATAGACACAGACACACACAGACACACACACAGAGACTCACCCCCACACAGACTCAGACAAACACACAGAGATACACAGAGACACACTGACACACACACACACAGAGACATGCATACACACACACAAAGACATAGACACACACACACACACACACACACACACACACACACACTAAACCCTCCCTAACGCTAAGGTTTCAGCAACAGGTTTTGCACTGGAATCAAGAGAGTCTTTTTGGATGTAGCATCTTGGCTAGACCAAGATGTCCTGCCCTGCCCTAGGTTCATGTATTATCCAGGGGAGATTGAATAATATGGAGGAATGGGATCCCTCTGGTTTGGATTTACACATTTGAGTATGAATTTTAGCCGATCTTTGGCCATTTGTGTGTTTTACATCTTATAATCTGCATCTTTTATTTCATTGTCATTATCTTTAAAGAACAAAATCTTATTGTGCAGTTGTTTAAAATAAGCATGAATTTTCAGTAGCCACTTTAGTATGGTCTAAACATTGTGCCTCTCTAAACTGACATTTAAAATCTAGGACCCACTGGGCATTATGGATCATGCCTTTAGTCCCAGCACTGGAGAAACAGAGGCAGGCAGAGCTCTGTGAGTCAGAAACCAGACCAGTCCACATAGGAAGTTTCAGGACATTCAGGGCTACATAGAAAAACCCTGCCCCCAAACAAATAAACAACAACAACACTGACAAAAACCCAAAACAATCAAGCAAACAAACAACAAAAACATACAAACTAAAAAGCCACAATTAAAACATTTAGAACCTAATGTCATAACATGAAGACACAGGGTTTTGAGAAACTCATAGATCCTGATGTCCAAGACTTTGCAGAGACAGCACTGAAAGCTGCCTTGCTCCTTAGACCTGAGAGCACACAGCTGACAGGCATCATCTGTGAGGAACAGGTTTTACTACATGCCAAATATGCTCTGCCCACATCAGTGAATGCCTAGATTACAGATCCTCAGCTATTTAGGATGTCTCTTGGGTACTCAGCTTGTGATAGATCCTCACCTGCCCCGCTCAGTCTATGGGCTAACCGGGTTGTAAAACAAGCTGTACTCTGTCTGGCAAGGCCTAAAAATGATCACAAGTGCATTTCCACAGTAACGAATGCTATTTCCCATGTCATAAAGTAAGGATGTGAAAGATATTATAACACCTGATCTATTAATGACTTTCTCATTGTTTGGGTACAAAAGATATTTCTAGTCAATATTTTTATTTAGTCTTTGAAATTTTTATATGTATATATTTGATCATATATATCTACTATCACCTCCCTCCAGTTCCTCTACTGCCCCCAACCCTGTCATCCTTGAAATGTCTCTCCTTACCTTTTGTTGTTGTTGTACAATTAGTGCTGTCTACAGATTAATGGATGAGGGATAATCCACTAAGCTAGCAGACATATCTCCTAAAGAGAGTACCTCTCCCTCCTCAGCAACCATCAACTGACCATAGCTTCTCCACCAAGCTGGGGCCTCAGGAGACTCTCCCCAGTTCATGCCAGAATTCTGATAGACTCAACCCTTCAGGTCTTATGAAGGTACCCACAGGTGCTGTGAGATGGTGTATACAACAGCTATGTCACATCCAGAACCCTGTACTTCACAGCTCTCCTCCTCATTCATCAGCTATTGCAGTCTTTCTACCCATGCTTCTGAGTTATTTCCCGAGTCATGGATGTAGAGAACTACATATAGATGATTCATCCATAGGTGAATGCCCACACTGATGCTTGACATTTTTATCATATATGGTTTTTTGCATTAATCACTGCCCACTGTGTGTGTGTGGGATGTTTCTCTAACCAATCTGAGAGCAACACAAACATATGCAGAGAAACACAAATATTTAGAACATAGTCAGGCAACATGACCACTCCAGGACCTCTAGTCTCCTCAGTTAATAGTTTTTAACCAGGTTTACAGTACGCAACGTATCTCTCATGTGGAGTCTACAGAGGAGTAGGCCTCATATCCAGTAAGAATCTGTTATATTGTCATGTTCACCATGTGGTAAATCCTGCCAGGCATATCTGTGTCACAGCATGCACCCCCCTCCCAAAAAAAATTCTCACAAAAGTAAAAGTTAAATGGTTAATGATTTTATTTGCCATTTGACTCAAAAGGTACATGCATGCTAATGAACAGGCATGGCTCTGTTCCAATAAAATTTTATTTATAAATAGCAAGCATAGTGACCTAGAGCCTAGGCATTATGTACATAAAAAATAAGATACAACATAAGTTGTTGTGAGATTTAAGAAGAATCAACCAAGACATTTTTCTCACTATTTTGTCATTTAGCATGATGCTTCTGTGAACAAACGTGTAGGGTCTCCCCCACATTTCAACCAATTCCTTGTCAGGACCAGCAGGGCTCCTCTAATTCAATTCTGACCTTGTCTTACTAGATGTCTCTTGTGATCACAGATGGCAAGGACTAGCTTCCAAGACTGTCTTGCACACCAGGTGCCAATTGTAAACCCTTAGCTGTAGTCTGTGCTTTTAGCCAACTGGCTATGGATCGGGGCTTCCCAGGTCTCCCTTCGCGGCTTTGAGGAATTTCTACAAGTTCTCTCAACTCTGGAGCCACTTCTCTATGATTAGCAGAATATTTCTAAAACACATGGAAGAAAGGCATGGAGCAAGGCAAATGAAACTAGTAGGGGCCTCTGTGCCTTATGTGGACTGCCCTGTGTTCAGCTCTCATTATTCCTCTAGCTTTATGTAGGCTTCATTGCAGGGTTATGATTAATTAATTCTTGGTCATTTGCAATTGAATTTAGTCTCTCAGCCAAATTCTTCCCATCTTCAGAAATCCAGGAATGTGGATGAAATACAACCTTATATACCAAGGTCTTTGAATGGCCAGCCCTTATCTTGAAGGTGTATAGAGCCTCAGCCACCAGGTTACTTATTAGCAAAACCATGCATTACTGGAGATTTCAATCAAATTAGGAGCTGTATGTCAGGATAGCAAAGTAGCCCACACACATGGAGAATGTGAAACATTGGTTCTGCCTCTCTTACTCCTGCTTCACTAGACTTGAGAAGAGTGTATTCAGGAGGTACAGTGAAGGTGTTTTCTATTGCTAATGAATTGCTAGTTCATGCCCTCCCTCATCTGGGAAATCCTGTGCAAATCAAGTCAAACGTTCTGCTTGGTGCTATCCCTTACGCAGTCCTATTTAGCTGGTCAAGAATCAGGTCTGGGGAAGAGTGTCTAAGGAAAAATGGGAACACACTGTCCTACCTGTGCATACCTCACCAACCTTCCTTGATGCTTGGAAATGGTAGATTTCTCTCTGTCCTTAGCTTTCCTTGAAGCCAGGGCAGCTCTATCTTACCCCTAATTTTAATTAGGACCCTTCAAAACTATTTCTTGTCTTATCAGGGATCCAGATGACATCCTTGTCAATAAGTAAGAAAAATAAATCCCTCTTCTAATAAACTATGTCTGCATATGAAAGGAAAAGTTTATACAGAGAGAAGCTGGAAACCAAATATAAGAAAGTTTTATTATAAAAATAGTTTCAGAGTGAGTTGAATAATGTGATAAGACAATGAGAAGTTGACAAATTTATGAAAAGGTTGAAAAAGCAAAGACTTTGCAAATAAATGCAATTAAAATGTTGTTTTCAATATAGTCAGACTTAATAATTATATGCAATAAGATTATGTTGCAAATATGATGTCAGAAAAATGGATAATACATCATAGTCCATCATAAACAAAAATCACACAATGAGAAAACACTGTAGGGGCTTGATGACATTGATAAAGCAGTATCACAGATTGTATTTGTCTTCCTGATGACCTACACGACAGATTTCCAGGAAACCACACTGGTTGGTAACACTTGTAAAATGACAGTCCTACAAACGTCTGACTGAAATAGAAACTCTTGACTCAAAACAACAAATGAATTACTAGGACTTTTCCATACAGGCGCCTCATTACAAAAGTTGTTAATTTTGACTTTCGTGGGGAAATAGTGGAGATTAACGACATAACCCCTGTTCTAACATTCAGATAGAATTCGAGAAAATACGGCCTTATCTGCTCTAGTGAGGCACACCAGGCTGTTCCTAAGAAGAAAATCAAATTGCTTTTGCTCAGCTTCATGCAAGATCCAAGGCCTATCATCCAATATCTCCCCTGATCTACACAATTATGGCATTATTAGGTTTTAACAGAAATTCCTTCTGTAACTTATTGTACTTTCTTAGGAAATTGGGTGAATTAGAAGCAAAGCACATACGAATCCATTTAATGAGTAACAACCACAGACCTTCAACTGTGCATCCTTATCACAAAAAGGCGTTTTTATTTCTAATCTCGTGTGTGCCTGGCTGCTCTAACCCTGTTAATGTACTACTGCCAGAGACTATTGACAAGTAAATGACCAGGGGCATCATTTCCTTTTGAATAAATAATAATAGTGAGCTCCATGGGCCCCCATTGATGAAACATCCTGAGAGCCAGGTTCAGTTTGAGGGTTTCTTGCATACTTTTCTTGCACAGTGTGATTATCCTGAAGAGGAAATGCTGTTAGTAGCATTTTACAGATGCACAAACTAAGCAGAGGTGAAGTCACTTGACCATGATTACCTAAATAATAGTAGGAGTCACAGGGACCCTAGCTAACAGGCATTAGCCCCTCACCTTCCATGGTGCTTGGGTAATGGGGCTTTCAGTTAATTAGATAAAGCTCCTGAACACTAATACAACCAGATACTGAAAATGCAAGCTAGAAACACTTATGATTTATAAACTATTTAATATTCTCAGAAATAGGAAGCTCAAGTTTGTTGATGCTCATGAAATACTATAAACATGTTCGTCAATACTTACTAAGTATTCACAAAAAAATTCAGTTGGTTTTATCCACAGCAAAATAATTTACTAAATATTTAAGTTATAAGGGCTGACCTTTTTCTGAACACATGACCTCCGTGGTTGGATTAACAACTAGAATTAAATCTATTATTATAAACCGCTTTGTTGGTATTGTCTAAGCGCCATTCTGAGAAGCCTTTGAAAATATGAGCGCAGCTTGCCCCAGTGTAACTTTATTTTTTTAAAACCTTTTTTAAATGATGGTTTTTAAACATTTTAACCTCCCTTTAGCCCAACACCCACCAGAGGTAGAGGAAAAGAAAGGATATGGGGGACATGGACCTGTTTAGAAAGGTTCTTTGGAGCAACTTCCATCTGTGTTGTCTGGAAACTGGCAGTTCAGCCCACAGGTTAGCAGTGAGAGCTCGATCTACTAGTAAACACCTCACAGAAATACTGGGTAAGCAGCAGCAGTGACATGATCTAGCAGGAACAGCCAGGCCTCAGTCTAGGCTCAAATCAGCAGGAGGGACCCACATGGATGCCAGGAAAAGTTCTTGGCTGTGACTCTTTCAAAGAAGCAAAGATAAATGAAGGCTGGAGCCCCAGAAGCGCTCTACAGCTAGCTTTACAAGCAAGCCAATTTCGCCGCCTTCACTGTCAGTCAAGTCCTAGTTATACCCTCCAAACATCACGTGTCCTCCACGTGTCTGGCCTTAGCACGTGCACTTGTCTCAGCTGACATCACTCTGCCAATCAGCGTGAGTCCACTGACTCAGCAAAAAAGCGGAGGCTTAGCACCGGAAGTTTTTGATGTGTTTCTCTCTACGGAGTCCAGACAAATGTAGCTCAACTATGCAATATAAGGGTAACCAATACATGCATGTTGTTTGCACAGAATCCTCCATCACGTGTCCTTTCACATGCTTGCTTTGACAGAACATCCTTTTACCTGTGTCTGCTTCAGCTAAACACTCCTCTACGCATTTGCCTTAGCAAAACACCATCTAACACAACTGACTTTCCAAAGAACCCAGGCTGCTGTCTGGTAGTATCCCCGTTCCAGGCTGGAAAAGTACTTCACATTATGTACATAGACATCTTGAGTGGATAAGAAACACTTTGCAGGCAGACTTTTGAGAATTTTTACAAACTGTAACAACCATGTTTTATGTGGTAGTTTTCAAATAGCTTCCCACGTCCTTTTGGAGATGGGTCTCATGCAGATCGGGCTAACCTTGAACTTGCTTTGTAGCCCAAACCATTCTACAACTGTGGATTCTCTAGCCTGCCTCCTGAGAACTGTGATGATGGGTGTGTGCTACCTGGCCCCAGTGTTTTCCCTTCTACTATTAACAGTGGTGAAATAAAAATATGTTTGTTAGATCAGGATTGATGGAGACAAAGTGGAAATAAAAGAAAGAGAAAACTAACGTTTACGGAAGCAGAATTGTTCTTTAATATACACCAATCTCTCCTAGAGAGTGCAGACTGTGCCAGGGTGCAAGGGGGTCAGGGACTCAGGCAAAAGACAGAACTTCTAAGGAAAGTTTTTCAGCAGATGTGTCCTTTATAGTTCCAAGACCGAAGGATGTCTGCAGATGTTGCTGTTACTGTTCTGGCTTTCCAGTCAGGCTGGTATTCTTATCAGAATGCTGAGTCAGGAGTTGTTCAGTTTCTTTGAGCTTCCTTATTTTAGGTCATCAGCCCTTCAAGTGTGACCAGATCATTTTCCTTTAGCACAGTTATTGGACTATGTAGAACCAAAAAACATTTTTGTTCGGGATGAACTTACCCCCTTTTGCCTTGCATCTTCTTGGGTGGGGAAAACCTAACCAGTAGCATCCCTTGTCTTCTCTGAACCACAAACTGAAGAAGTCCTGTCATGCTAGCACACCGTGTTTGGTCCACTCCTGAAAGTAGCGAGCTTGATTCCAGCAGCTTCGGGGATCCAGATAAAGGGCAGCAACCCTGGGGGAAGTTTGTGTGCAAAGAAGAAATAGAGGATGGAGAAAATTCTCAAGTTACGTAGCAAGTGGTAAGTCTAGGCAGAAAATATGTGCATAAATGGAAGAAATTTGTAAAGTGTTACTAACACCTTCTATGTTGGTTATGTAACTACAATGGCTAAAGTGCAGTGCTTCATGGAACATTTAATAAACAACTACAAAGTGTCTTTGCAGCAATTCTGTGAACTGTCATGGACATAAACTACAATCCTTTTCTTTTTGAGACATACTATCCAACAGGTAGTTGAAACTTAAACTCATGAACCCAGTTTTACCATACTTCTGTAATAAATTCCTTCTGCCAATCCCTGCCAGGTCCTCAGGTTTCTAACAGTCCAGGTGGACCAAAACTGCCAAGTAAGTTTCCTCTCACTCACTCCTCACTGTCCTAGCTCAATTAAATTTCAATGGTTCTTGACAGCTTGTCATCATTTTCTTTTGAATAAATAACAATAACAATAGCTAAGTGGGAAGTCCCTGCACATTGAACTTGAATGAGTAGACAAACCTGCATCTCAAGAAAACATCAGATAATGTAAGTTTCACCTAGATGTTATTAGAATTAGCAAGAAAATATGTAGGAGTAATAAATAGCAGACACACTCCAAACAATTCTGCAGAATTCATGGTGGGTGGATAATTTGTACACTTCTGCAACAAAATTGAGGGAAACATTGAGAAAGCAGGGCAGTGAGAGCTGTCAGCTCTCCACATCAGGATGAGGGAAAGACCTCGACAGTCTCTCCTGCATTGTGGTTTTGCTGCAGAAATATTCTGCATAAAAATTGGTTAGACTAAGTCAAGTATAGCACTTCTTCTAGGTTCCTCCTAGTCTGAACTATCTGAGGGCCTTGGATACCCCAAATCCACAGGCATTAAGGCTGTGGAAGTAGCAGGAGCTGACTTGGTTGTCTCCTTGAGTCCAGAAGGACAAAATGACTGATAGGAATGCAGGTTTTTTGTGACCCACCCCCACCCCCCCAGTTTTGCTTGAAATTGACTTACAAACAAACAGTCATTATCATGAGCTAAAGGATTCTCATGTCCAGGAAGAAAAATGGAAAAGCTTAAGGGCAGGTGGTATTAAGCTCCAGGCTGAGCAAAGATCTGTGACCTGGGGAGCAGCATCCTGACCTTTAACTTGTTTCTGTTGCAAACACCTATGACCCAGGAAAGGCTCCTAACAGCACCTTCCTCTGAGATAGAAATTATTACAATCAAAAGAACTCATCTTTTCCTCCAGTCACAAATGCAAGTCTTCCTCAAGAAGAAAAGGGGACTGTTTACTCCTGACATCTGTGATTGTTTTGGCCTGCTGATATGACTGCCTCACAGTTCCCTCATAAACAAAGGGAGATTTTATTGACCGATTCATTTTCAGAGAGCCTTGAAAAGGCATTAAGCAATCAATTCTCTTGCATAGTGTCCAATTTGGGTCTCTCATTCTCTCCTTTCAGAAAAGAACCTGCCAGCAATAGCTGAACAAATCATTCATGCAGGGGACAGACAGGCATTATGAAATGAGGGGGCTTTGTCCTCCCCCTTGCCCTTTTTGGTTTCAATATTGAAAATTTTGAGATGATTTAGATTTATTTACTCCTGTGAGTATTGTGATGGATTCTTCAGAGACAACCAGATTTGAATCACACAAGCAATTAACATGCTTATTGTGGCAGTGACAAAGACAAGGGGAAGCTGCCTTTGCTTGTCTGACCAACAGCTCTCTCTCAAGGAGAAGGACATTTTTTGACAGCCAAGGTCTTTCATTGTGAGCACCTGCAAGTGACTTCAGAATTGTTGAATTTCATTTCTCTTTGATGTACAGTAGCTAATTTGAGGGAAACAGTCGCTCCAGTGTTTCATTTCTTTTGTAGTTTAGAATACAACACATTCACCTCAAGGCATCTGTGCAATGGAAGATAATCTCTGATTAAAGATTCTACTTGAATTCTAATTTCTATGTTTCCACAAAATACAGTTTTCTAAATTTTCTTATTTTGTCATTTTATATAAAATCTTAAGGCAAGAAAACAAATGTAAATAGATGGTATCACTAGTTTGTGTAAAAATATGCTTTTATTTGGGTCATAATAATTGAAAAGCCAGACACTGAATCCATTTGATTGGTCATATGACATCTTTTATTCTTTATTTACCTACCCTATATGCATTTTTCCAAAATTAATGCATTTTTAAAAGGCCAATAATTTCCATATTCTATCTCTTATTTGTAAAGAAACTATATTCAGAAAAGCAGAAATAACTCTGATATTTGTTGTGATATGTACGAAAGTGGCTACCACATTATTAAGGGAATAAATCACATACTACCAGTTCCTCCAAGTTACACTTGACTTCTTTCAGATAACTGAGTCCTACTTCTTTCAGAAAGAGGAAAGAAGAGATGCCAGAAGACAGTACTGGGGCAAAGTGTCTTTACTGACTTCCCCAGTGACAGGCAGACTGAATTACAAAGTGATTTCCCCACATGATAGAACATAAGAAAAGCCTGCTGCTACTGGAGTAAACTCATCCTGAAGTCCATGAGTAAGGAGGTGTAGGTTGAAGGAAACTTTTAGCACAGCAGAGTTGAGGCAGGGTAGTCAGGAAGGAGATGAGGCTGCACGGGGCTGGGGAACTCTGTCTAGCAGATGTCTGAACATCTGGAAACTTCAGTTTCTATTAATCTCCAGTTGCCCTATGTAAACCTTTTATCAGAACTGTTTGGAAAGAAATTCTACTGATAAAAAGTCATTGACATATTCATTACATAATGCTAGAAATAAGTGGATATTGATCTCATGATAAAGTTTCTCTTTCATGTTCATATTTTTGTGAGTAAAGACAAAATTCTAGTATAGTAGCAAGCTTAACAAGTACAATTCTCTTGAAACACTTGGCAATTGAGACTGTTATGCTGCTTTATATTCTGTGTTTCTGGAATTTTCCTTTATGTAATTATAACCCCATTACTGCTAATATTACTATCATACTGTTATAATTTTCATTAACAAATACTTGCCTTTTCTGTCCATATTTCTTTTTTTGCTGAGGAACAATATAAAAATGCAATTTATTAATTACATCATCATAAAAATCTGTATTAAATTGAATTCCTCATTTGCTTCTGTATGGACCTCCTCCACTTTCTAGATTTGTCTTATCTGATGCAATTATATTTATTTATTTTTAGCACGATTTCTTCATTTTGTAACTTCATGCGACTGAAGCTAATTTAGGTTAAATAAAAATGAGTGTGTCTGCTTGAATAGATTGTAAAAAATTGTCATCCTTCGTGTGCTTAAATGAAGAATAATCAAATTTAACACTCTGCACATCATCACAAAGGGCATGAAGGACTTGAGGAGGAGCTAAGGCTATTTCAGAACAGGCCATGCATGCAGAGCCCAGATCACAGCTCACACACAGTCTGCTGCAGCACAGCAACAATACCAGAGAGGAAAATCACAGAATGGTTCTGAGCCAGGTACACCTTGCAGCTGAAACATTGGCCAGGTAGTCTGCTCTGAAGCTGTCTTTGAATTTTTTATGTTTGGTATGCATTGTCCACAGGATTTTGATGTGACTCTTAGATACACTGCATAAAAGAGCAAGTCCATAATGAACAAAGGAGTGGTGAACAGTGAGTCAGATAGCAATCAGAGTAAGCACTGGCTCATCTTAAGAACAATAAACTGACCTTTGCAAAGTAACAAAACATGTCCCAAACACTTCACTGTAGTAGCATCAAAAATGGCAGAACTCACTGTTCAGGATGATGTCCCATCCTTCCAAGACACCTTGACTCTGGAGCGTCCCATAGGTGGAAGTCTACCTTACACACAGACATCTCTAAGTCTTCACATTTAAATTCCCAAAATGTCTGCTCTTCCCCCTACTCTCCCTGAAAGCATTCTTTCAGATGGCTATCTCTAGGACAGAGAACAGACTTAAACATCAGAGATAGATGAAGAGCTGCTCCAGATTCATACTCCACTTATCATCCATCTCTCCAGCTTTATCTTGCAGATGTGGAAGGTCAAATGTGTCTCCTACTTGTGTGAAAAAGCTTAAGTGGCTAAGGGAGCAGATTCTTTGCTGTCAGTAAGAAGTAAGTATTCTCACTGTTTAAATAGTCATTCTATGAGCCACTTGTGAGTATATCTTTATGTGGGAAACATTTTTCACAACTAGAAAATCCTATTAAATCACTACATCTGGAGATGTTTTTCCTATTATAGCTTCTCTAACAAAAGGAGGTTTTTATTAAGCTTTCTCACCGAGTTTTAGAGGATGAAATCATAGTATATGTCCTTTATGAGCTGAACCTAAGGAAAGACAAACACCATGGTGGAGCTGACAGTTGTTATTATTGTCATAAATAACTATCCACATTTACATTGCACTTTACAGTGGGAGTGCATAACACACAAATCACCTCATTAAATAAGAAAAATGAGGGGTCCACAGTCAATAATTTCAGCCCCAAAATAAGACAGTTTAAACTTGTTTTTCTTCTCATTACCAAACTTAAGGAGAATATCTATGAGGCTCACTCACATTCACTCATTATCAGCAGGGTTTCCAAATACAGCTGGGTGGGGCAATGAGGTGAATAAGAATGATGTCCTCAAAGCACATGATTAGAAAATAGAACATGAGTTTGGACTCAGCATAAGCATGAGAGATCTTTGACTGATAGTTTCATGAAGTAAGAGATGGAATACAACTTTAGAATGCAGAGGCAGCATGGAAGTGATACTACAATATTCATGACCCTTGAGAAATTGTTGGACCTACAGAAAAATCTTGGAAACAGTTTCCAGGAAAATTTAAGAAATTTATTTGTGCTTTTGGAAAAGGAGTTGTGATGAAAGAAGCTGCTCTTGGTCAACTAAGACCCACGAAACATCTCTGGTGCTCACAACAAACAGCCTGCAGGTTCACCTTTGCTCTTCTTTCTCTAACCTGAAATATTTTTTATTTCACTATTTATTTAAGATGGATTCAGTCTAATGCAATGTCAGGAACAAGTGTGGATCCTCCTATAGCTTAGCTGGGGAATGTGAGCCTTGGAATCCATCCTTGTTATAGCTCCCACCAGCATAGATCACCAAGTAACAGAAAACAGAGATCCCAGGATTTTGATAAAAGTTCTCAAAGTATGCAAAACTCTAATGAATTTGGGGACAGAGACTAAAGAGGAATAAGTGCAGAGGTCCCCCATATTAGTGGATTCTGAATCTATGTTTCAGCCCAGGCACAGCCAAATATTTGGTTATGTGCCGTGTAATTGAATCTACAATGATTGTCTCTAAACCATTGTCTCTCATTCTGTACACAGTGTGGTATATAGCTGCTTACATTGTGTTTATATAAGAATTTGGAAATGATCCAAAGCTGTGAGATGCCCTGGGCTATATGCAACACTGAACCATCTTTTTTTTCTAAGGGAATTTAGCATCCACAGATTTCACTATCAATAAGGGGGAGGGGGAGTTCCGGAATCAATTGCCTGTAGATATGAGGGAAAACTGTTGTAATAAAATAAAGCGATATTTGTATGTGTTGCTTTGGGAAGGGCTAGAGAAGAAAGGCAAGCAACACTGTGAAGAGGGAGGGGAATGTTCGCCAAGTTGAGTCCTGAAGAAAGATGGGAGGATAAGAATATACCTGGGACTCCACCAGAAACTTGAACAGAATGGTGATGGGGCAGGGGAGGGTAAAGTCTTTGTTTTAGAAATATCTAAGATATGGTAAGAAGGCAGCATTTCCTATTCAATTTAGTTTTTATTGAACTATTTCTAAGCCTCAGTTCTGTAGTGGACTAAAGGCTGGTATCTGCATGCACATATCTAAAAAGGAAAAGGTATAGTTAGAACCACAAATTTTAAACCACTTAAAATTTGTATTTTAAGTGAATAATATAAAATATATTAAAACCAAGAAGACCACATAAAATACTACAAAATAGAAGAGTTAGACATTATAGGCCTTGCTGCTTTCTTGGTCCCAGCTTTCCACTGGAGAACTTAGATGAAAAGTTGGGGGCTGAGTTTTTATGAATATTCTCAGGGATCATCAGAGCATGACCTTGACCATCAAGCTCTGGACAAGAGCAGTTGAATAGCCTGTGTGAAAGGGTTGAGAGTGCTGATCACCCTCACCAGAACTCAGTGGCATTCACCTGGACCTGGGTTTACTGCTGTGCATGTGTTGGGGGATCTACTCTGTTTTAAGTGAGGCAGGTATGCTAAGTCCTGCATGGCCATGCAAGGGATGTTGTGACATGGTTTCTGACCCTGGACCAAAGCCAGCAGGGCATGGGCCTCCACATGTGTTGCTGTAGGTGTAAGGCTTGTCTGAACAACAATGTATATTATTTTCATGTTCCTCCTTTGGTTAATGTTCTCTGTGCCAAGGTTAATAACTCTGTGATAATTAGAAGCATCCTGAGTCTGGGCTGTTTAAGTATGTCTAATGTCTCAGCAAAATGGTAAACGCTATGACCTTTAGGACAGCACTTAAGGCTGTGGGAAAGACCTCTGAAAACAGGAGTTTAAGAATATATCATTTCTCAACTATGCAAAATATAAGGTTGCAATGTGAATTGTATAAAGGGCTTCCTGGATGTAAAAAAACAAAAGCAACTGCACTATGAGTCAGCTTGTCATAAAGATACTAAGGAAGGAGATAAAGAGATTTAGAGAGTGGTGATTTCAGTGCAGGATCCCACCCAACTAAGTTTTTTGTTTGTGCTTACTAAGGCATGCAGATTCCTGAGTACAAGGTCAGTCAGGGACAGAGGGAGTCTAGGTTCAGGCCCTACCAGGTATAGAAGAAATGGTGATGTCAAGCCAGGGTCCCACACAGCTAAATTTATTGTGTGTGCTTACAAAAACAAGGGAATCTCTGAACTCATTTGCAATGTTAGAAAAACATGTGCTTTCTGTGTCTTTCTAAGAATCAAGGGACTAGGGTCATGGAAAGCTGATTTTCGAGATAATAAAAAGAGAACCTGGAGTAAGTGACTAAGTTGATATGTAAATAAAAGACTGGGTTTTTGGCCTGTAAGAGATGAGCTATCCAAAGTTTTTAGAAATATTTTTTTCTATTAAGAAAGAGCTGTCTCAAACAGAGAGCTATCTGGAAATCTGTCTCAAGCAGAGCACAGGCAATTAGCTTAGACTCATGATTGACTTTGAGGTTTTTGTTGTTGTTGTTTTGTTTTGTTTTGTTTTTTGCCACTTTCAAACACTCCTTTTCTCAGAAACCCCTCTCCAAGTTGAGGCTGGTCTTTGACACAGGTGGATGAGGCCACTATTTGTGTGTGTGTGTGTGTGTGTGTGTGTGTGTCTAAGTATGTGTGTTTTTGAGTATGGGTGCTCTGTTTTAAAACAGGTGAGTGTATGGAGCTGGCTGCATTCTCAGAGTTACTTTTGAGAAACCACACATAAAACTAAGCAAACCTATTGCTAACCAAATTTTCTTTTATTCTTGCCCATATGACTAGTCCTTGGAGACACACACACACACACACACACATTTTTGTTCTCTGTAAAAATATTAATTACCTTTGAATCTGATTTATTTTGATTTGAAAAAACAATACCCACAAGAGTTATTTTGACTATTATTTAGTTTTAATTGCATACCCTATTGAAAAAAAGTTACGTTATGGAAGACAAATGCTACTCTAGAGAGTTTGAATATGAGGAAATTTATTCTTATATTAAATGGGTTACAATATTTGGATAAAAGCTACAAAAAACAACCTGAGGCTGAATTTTTATTTAGAGAAACAGAGTCATAAAGCCATTTGGTGCAGTAGGTTTGTGCAGACATCTGCTGATACAAATGATGGGAACTTGTGGAATTCAGAAGTTGGCTAGTAAATTAGGAAATGCTTGCCTCCAGAACACAACCATCACTGTGATTTGCATGAAGAAAGTAAATGCTTCCTTCTCATTAGTCCTCCATATGTCTGCCTTCCAACTGTAGGTCATGATGGGCCATCTCACTGTGGGAATTTTATCAGGTAGGGAACCTCTGGGGAGCCTGACAGTATGGCCTTTGCATACTTGAAAGAGGATAGTATGCATTTTTAAGTGATCCAGTTCCTGGTATCAGCTACAAATTCTTCCTGATTGTGGCCTCAGGGAGTTAATTCAGTAATATATTCTATTAATTAAAATATTTAGAATAAGTAGCATTTATGAATAAAACATGAGAAAGAAATTGAAAATCTTTACTAATGTAGGAGGAAATCACATAGAAACTTGAGTAACAGAGATTGATAGTTCTTCATTAGTGTGTCACTCCCTTTACTGAGGTACCTGAAAAAGGAGGGGAGATTGCTGGTTATCACATATTCCAAGGGAACATCTGCAAAATAGCACACGAGAGCTAGAGATACTAAAGTCCTCAATGCACCAGCTCTCCTATGCCCAAAACACTAAGTCCGGCTCTCAAATGAGGAACAAGGGCAGCTTTCTTGCTCTCAGGACTTTGGGGCCAGTTCACCTGAGCTCATGTTACCTGGGTCAACTCTGTTGGAGGATGAGTGGAACTGGGATGTATGATTTGACATTCACAAATAATCAATAAAAATGTTTAATTAAAAAAAAATCCTCTATTTGGAGTTCTGTAGGCTTCTTGTATATTTATGTTCATCTCTTTCTTTAGGTTAGGGAAGTTTTCTTCTATAATTTTGTTGAAGATATTTACTGTTCCTTTAAGTTGGGAGTTTTCACTCTCTTCTATAACTATTATCCTCAGGTTCTGTCTTCTCATTGCATCCTGGATATCTTGGATATTTTGGTTTAGGAGCTATTTGCATTTTGTGTTTCCTTTGACTGTTGTGTCCATGTTTTCTATGGTATCTTCCGTACCTGAGATTCTCTTTTCCATCTCTTGTATTCTATTGGTGATGCTTGCATCTATGACTCCTGATTTCTTTCTTATGATCTCTAATTCCAGGGTTGTCTCCCTTTGAGATTTCTTTATTGTTTCTATTTCTGTTTTTAATTCCTGAATGGTTTTGTTCATTTGATTGATTGTGTTTTCCTGTATTTCTTCAAGGGATTTTTGTGTGTCCTCTTTAAGGGCTTCCAGTTGTTTACATTCTTCCCATCACATTATAGTCAAAACACCAAATACACAAAACAAGAAAAGAATATTAAAAGCAGTAAGGGAAAAGGGGCAAGTAACATATAAAGGCAGACCTATCAGAATTACACCAGACTTCTCACCAGAGACTATGAAAGCTAGAAGATCCTGGGCAGATCTCATACAGACTCTAAAAGAACACAAATGCCAGCCCAGGCTGCTATACCCAGCAAAACTCTCAATAATCATAGATGGTGAAACCAAAATATTCTACGACAAATCCAAATTTGCACAGTATGTTTCCACAAACCCAGCCTTACAAAGAATAATACATGGGAAATGCCAACGCAAAGAGGGAAACTACACCCAAGTTAAAGCAAGAAAGTAATCTTTCAACAAACTCAAAAGAAGATAGCCACACAAACAATATTAACAACATCAAAAATAACAGGAAATAACAATCACTATTCTTTAATATCTCTTAACATCAATGGTCTCAACTCCCCAATAAAAAGACATAGACTGACAGACTGGATCCATAAACAGGACCCAGCATTTTGCTGAATCCAGGAAATGCACCTCTGTATTAAAGACAAACACTACCTCAGAGTAAAGGGCTGGAAAACAATTTTCCAAGCAAATGGCCCCAAGAAACAGGCTGGAGTAGCCATTCTAATATCAGATAAAATTGACTTTCAACTAAAAGTCATCAAAAAAGATAAGGAAGGACACTTCATACTCATCAAAGGAAAAATCTACCAAGAAGAACTCTCAATTCTGAACACCTATGCCCCAAATGCAAGAGCTCCCTCTTTCATAAAAAAAACTCTACTAAAGCTCAAAGCACACATTGCACCTCACACTTCAACACCCCACTAGCAACAATGGACAGATCTTGGAAACATAAACTAAACAGAGACACAGTGAAACTAACAAATGCTATGAACCAAATGGGTTTAACAGATATCTATAGAACATTTCATCCTGCATCAAAAGAATATACCTTCTTCTCAGCACCTCATGGTACCTTCTCCAAAATTGACCATATAATTGGTCAGAAAACAAACCTCAACAGATATAAGAAGATTGAAATAATCCCATGCCTCCTATCAGATCACCACGGATTAAGGGTGGTCTTCAAGGGCAACAACAACAACAGAAAGCCCACATACACATGGAAGCTGAACAATGCACTGCTTAATGATAAGTTGATCAAGGAAGCAATAAAGAAGGAAATTAAAGACTTCCTAGAATTCAATGAAAATGAAAGTACAACTTACCCAAACCTATCGGACACAATTAAAGCAGTGTTAAGAGGAAAACTCATAGCTCTGAATGCCTCCAAAAAGAAACTGGAGAGAGCATACACTAACAGCTTAACAGCACATCTGAAAGTTCTAGAACAAAAAGAAGCTAATACACGCAAGAGGAGTAGAAGGTAAGAAATAATCAAATTAAGGGCTGAAATCAACCAAGTGGAAACTAAAAGAACTATACAAAGAATCAACAAAGCCAAGAGCTGGTTCTTTGAGAAAATCAACAAGATAGATAAACCCTTAGCCAGACTAACCAGAGGGCACAGAGATAGTATCCAAATTAACAAAATTAGAAACGAAAATGGAGATATAACAACAGACTCTGAGGAAATTAAAAAAATCATCAGATCCTACTACAAAAGCCTATATGCAACAAAATTGGAAAATCTGGAGGAAATGGACAAGTTTCTAGACAGATACCAATTACCAAAGTTAAATCAGGATCAGATAAACCATCTAAACAGTCCCATAATTCCTAAAGTAATAGAAGCAGTCATTAAAAGTCTCCCAACCAAAAAAAGCCCAGGACAAGATGGGTTCAGTGCAGAATTCTATCAGAACTTCAAAGAAGACCTAATACCAATACTATTCAAGCTGTTCCATAAAATAGAAACAGAAGGAACACTACCTAATTCATTCTATGAGGCCACAGTTACACTGATACCAAAGCCCCACAAAGACCCAACAATAAAAGAACACTTTAGACCAATTTCCCTTATGAATATCGATGCAAAAATACTCAATAAAATTCTTGCAAACTGAATCCAAGAACACATCAAGACAATCATTCACCATGATCAAGTAAGCTTCATCCTAGGGATGCAGGGATGGTTCAATATCCAGAAATCCATTAATGTAATCCACTACATAAACAAACTCAAAGAAAAAAACCACATGGTCATCTCGTTAGATGCTGAAAAAGCATTTGACAAAATTCAACATCCCTTCATGATAAAGTCGGAAAGATCAGGAATTCAAGGAGCATACCTAAACTTAGTAAAAGCAATATACAGCAAACCAGTGGCCAACTTCAAACTAAATGGAGAGAAACTTGAAGAAATCCCACTAAAATCAGGGACTAGACAAGGCTGCCCTCTCTCTCCCTATCTATTCAACGTAGTACTTGAAGTTCTAGCTAGAGCAATCAGGCAACAAAGGAAATCAAAGGGATACAAACTGGAAAGGAAGAAATCAAAATATCACTATTTGCCAATGATATGATGGTATACATAAGTGACCTGACAAACTCCACCAGAGATCTGCTACAGCTGATAAACAACTTCAGCAAAGTGGCTGGATACAAAATTAACTCAAGTAAATCAGTAACCTTCCTATACTAGAAGGTTAAACAGGCTGAGAAAGAAATTAGGGAAATGACACCCTTCACAATAGTCACAAACAATATAAAGTATCTTGGTGTGACTCTAACCAAACAAGTGAAAGATCTGTATGACAAAAACTTCAAGTCTCTGAAGAGAGAAATCGAAGACCTCAGAAGATGGAAAGATCTCCCATGCTCATGGATCGGCAAGATTAACATAGTTAAAATGGCCCCAGGGAGGTAGCAACACTGGCAACTGGCCTGACCCCCCCCCATATTTCTGGAGACTGATCCACCAACTAAAGAATACACATGGAGGGACCCATAGTGCTGGCCACAAAGACTGCAGAGGAGGGTCTTGTTACCTGTCAGGGGGAGGAGAGGCCCTTGGGCCTGAGGGTGTTATATCCCCCAGTATAGGAGAATGTCAAGGAGGGAAGATGAGAGTGGGTGGGGGGTCGGGTGGGGAGGTGGGTTGGAGAATATCCCCATAGTGGCAGGGGGAGGGCAGAGGGAATGGGGAGGTTCCAAAGGGGAGATCTGGAAAGGGGGAAACATTTGAAATGTAAATAAAATATGAAAAAAAAAAGGTTTAATCCAGGTTGGCAAGACAAATCTCCTTGCTAAAGGACCACTCATCAGGAGGGCAGATTCACCTAATGCCATGCTAAAGAGATGGGAAGAAATTTTGTCCTTTTAATGAGATAATATACTTTTCCCAGAATTCCTTTCCCCCACCCCCATATCTCATGCCATTGCTAGGAAGCCACAGTCATACAATTTCCTAAGTCTTCCTGATTTCCTAAATAAAACGTATAACTTTCCTCAGCCCTAAGTGGAATGTCACCATCAATCTCTCCCTCCAGGATATAGGGAGCCCCCATCACCATGAAGGGTAGGCATAGATAGTGTGAGGGGCTGAGGTGATGGAGGACACCAAGAAAATAAGACCCTCTAAATAATCATAATCTAAGTTCATATGAGCTCACAGAGCCTGTGCCAGCATGCAGAGCCTGCACAGTTCTACATCAGGTCCTCGCATTTACAGTATGGCTTCCAGTTTAGTGTTTTTATGGGATTCCTGAGTGTCCAAACACATGGGTCTCTGATTCTTATGTCTTCTCTTGGATACTTTTCGTTATTTGTCCAGTCCAACTTCAATGTGATAATTTTGGTTTTATCTTATTATATACTACTTTCTTATATTTTATTATCTCTTTGAGGATTGTTTATTGCTGAGAGACAGAAAGGAAGTGGATCTGAATGGGAGAAGAAGTGGAGAGGAACTGCACGAAGTAGAGAGGAGAAAACTGTTATGATTTATCAGCAGAATTGTGGCAAGGAGATCACACCATGCAACACATCTCATATGAAAGATTTGTTGGGGGAGGGGATAATGCAGAGGCTGGTTCTGAGTGTGGGTGGAAAGAGAAAGATAGCAGGGAGAGAAGGCACTAGCTTTTTTTTTTTAACTATGTATTCAACCTGTTACTTTATTCTGTTTTTTCTAGTTAATAATTTATTTATTTACTTTACATGCCATTTAGAGCTTCCTTTCCCTTCGTTCCTCCTCATCTTCCTTCTTATTTCTCCTCCTCTACGCTTCCTCCCTTGCTCCTCAAAGAAGGGAAGACCTCCCATAGATATCAACCTGCCTTGGCATATCAAGTTGTAGTAGGACTGGGCACATCTTCTATTGAGGCTAGATAAATCCATCCAGTTAGGATAAAGGGGCACAAAGTCAGGAACCGTCAGAAACAACCCCGCTTCTGCCGTTAGAAGTTGTACATGAGGACCAAGCTGTAAATCTGTTACATACGTGTATAGGGGAAATAAAGAGCTGGAATCAGTGTGTGTGTGTGTGTGTGTGTGTGTGTGTGTGTGTGTGTGTGTGTGTTGGGGAGTATCTCTGGGACAAGCTAGAATCTAGGACAATGGAATCTCCTAGGAATCTAAGAGGTGACCCTAGCTAAGACTCCTAGCAATAGGGGATATGGATCATGAAACGATCACCCCTGTAACCAGCAAGACTTTCTATGGAGCGAAGGGGATGCTAACCCAACCATAAAACTGTCAACCTGCAATTTTTCCTGCCTTTAATGGGTGCAGGGATAAAGAAGAAGCAGAAAGTGAGGGAATGGCCAACCAATGATTGGCACAACTTTAGTTCCACGCCATGAGAGAGATCTCACTTCTGATACTATTAATGATGCACTACTGTACATCATTAATGTATTAGTGATGCAGATAGGAGGTTAGCAAAACAGTTATCTGAGTGGCTTCACCCAGCAGCTGATGAAAACAGATGCAAAGACCAAACATTAGGTAGACAGCCAAACATTAGGTAGACAGCCAAACATTAGGTAGAGCTCAAAAAATGCTATGGGAGAAGGGGAGAGAAGGATTGAAAGAGTCAGAGAGCTCAAGTACACCAAAAAGAAACATACAGAATTGAGCTGGACAATTAGGGGTTCATGGAGAGACCGAACTACCAACAGAGAGCATGCATGAGAAGGAACTAGCTTTTCATAAGGGAATATGGGACTTGTGGCAACAATGGAAATGTATCGTATTTTGGTGGCTGATGATGACATGAAGTCACTAGGTTATTGCAGGTGGGCTTTGGGGTGGGGTTTTCCAACAGAAACTCATCAAAATACATCATACAAGAAAATAATCTATTTTCAATAAAAGGAAAATAATTTTTAAAAGTATAACTTTCTTTTGTTCTTTCTGTTTTCTAAACGTGTTTCCTCTAACAATTTAGGCTTTGGCAGTCTTTCTCTTAAATATTCTCCTCCTTTTGTTATGTGGCTGCTGTGCATCACCAGGCAGCCCTGACTACTTGCCAGACCCCCACACCTAACTGAAAAAGTCCATGACTTTCTTTCTTCCTCTTTACCTCCTTTCTCTGAGCAGCTGCTGAGACTTACAGCTTGCTTACTCTTGGACTTTCTTTGAAACTCTAATAAAATTGTTCAGATTGAAATTGTTGTTAAATGTTTTTATAGTGAAACTAAGAATTCCTAAAGGGGACCTCAGTTTTACTAGTAGCACACGGCTATGCCAGGACTCTCTCAGAATTTCTTCTGGTAACAGTAGCAAGCTGCCTTATCCAGCCAAGGAAGCCTGGGCTCCTCACTGTTTAGAAACACATTGCACTGTGCTCAGCATCTGCTGTTATGGTGGCTCTGGAAGAAGAAAAGATGTTACTGAACCAGAGACACCAGTAAAAGAGGACTCTGTAGGTTTGCTCTCTCTTTCTCTCTTTCCCCAAATAGAATTTATTCTTCATATTTTAGATAAAGTGAGGACTGATGGCTCAAACAATGTATTGGGAAATAGTGTAAGATAATATAGAAGGTATTTGGGGACAAGGAATTCTTATCCCTGAGATAAGATTAAAAATACCTTGGATTCATATTTCTTAAGAAACATGTGGATTGGATATATTTGCTTATTTTCCTCCAAATTGTGTGGATTTTTGTTTGTTTGTTTGGTTGGTTGGTTTTGTTTTGTTTGCAATAGTCTATTAGAGAGAAAACCGAGAATAAGACTCTGAAAGTGTTTTAATTTTTAGTGAATAGAACAAAGGATGATTATTGGTGTAGGCCAAGCCCTGATGTCCTTTTACATGGAGTGCTGTATATAAAAACTCATTTCCAAAAGGTTTGTGTTTGCCTGGTTTTGAAAGGTGGCTTTTAGATTTACAGTCTACCGTGGTCTCCAAAGCTTCCTTCCTCTCTTACTAATGTAAAAATCACTGAGGAGGAGAGAGATAAAAGGTTTGTCACATTTATGTGGGAAAGTCTTCACATTTATGGTAGATAAAAGGAGGAAAGTGAGTTGAAGCAGATCTTTGGAGGAAGCCTCTGCTCCCAGAGATGCAGCAGACAGAGCTTCAGAGAAAGAAACAGAAAAAGCAGAGGCTGCGAATTCAGAAATTCCAAAAGAATGGACTTTAGTGTTTTTAAATGTTACATTTGTCAGAGTTTTGAGCCTTTTTTCCTAATGAATAAACTTGACTTTTAAGGAGTTCTTGGTATGCATAGATATTAATTATTGTTTCAATTTTAATTTAGTATAATCCACCAGTAGAGGATCTTGAGGCAGTCCAACCTGACCCAGTGTCTTAGTTAGGGTTTTACTGTTGTGAACAGACACCATGACCAAGGCAACTTTTATAAGGACAACATTTAATTGACATTGGCTTACAGGACCAGAGGTTCAGTCCATTATCATCAAGGTGGGAACAAGGCAGCATCCAGGCAGGAGCTGAAGGTTCTACATCTTCATCTGAAGGTTCTACATCTTCATCTGAAGGTTCTACATCTTCATCTGAAGGCTGCTCACAGAACACTTACTTTCAGGCAGCTAGGATGAGGGTCTTAAAGCCCACAACCACAGTGACACACCTACTTCAACAAGGCCACACCTGCTCCAACAGGGCCACCCTTTTTAATAGCACCACTCCCTGGGTCAAGCACATACAAACCATCACACCCAGGTAACCAGATGTCCATCCCCAGTGTTCATTATCCAACTTGGAGACATGGCTCCAATTTCCTAGGGCATCATCAAGTCTCACATCCCTTGTATTCATGATTAGCACACATCATGCAAGCTGACAACGCCTGGCTCTTCTGATGACATAGTTATTGACAACTGAATTCTGGGCCAGTATAATATTATGGAGAGTAGCGGCTAGAATTTTGCCTGTAGGTGTCTGGCTCATTCCAGATGTGACCTTGCATAAATTACCCTTCTTTCCTTTGATTTAGTTATAACTGCAATCCATGTTGGCTGTGACAAGGCGGACTGCATGCTATTGTAATATAGACTGTAGGAACCACGTAATTGCTTTTATTTTCTTGCATATTTTATGTAAATTAACGTTACCTTAAAAGACCACAGAGCAGAGAAACTTCTAAAAATCATTACAAAGCACTTGTGTTAAAAGTGCATATTGTTATGGAAATGCTAACTAATGATAATAACTATTGGAACAGAGCTTAATTGAGGAACTAAAAATAGCCCACTGCAGGCGAAATCCAGCTTGTTTTTTTTACTTGCATTAATACTATACAGAAGAAAGACACAAAAATTTTAAGATAATAATGTTTTATTCAGCAGCTTCCTGGCATCCTTCTCCTGGTCCTCGCTTTGGAGATTGCTTCTGCTAATTGCTCTAACACTTTCCAACAAGTGAATTATTAAGTCGAGAATGCCCAGCGTCCAAATCACTGACGCCTGGGGCAGGTGGGCCACAGCTGCATGAGACAAACTCACAGCTGGAAAGCCGCTCTTCTTTGTCTAGTTCAGTATATTTTAGCTGAAACTATAATGCTGAATCCGATAAGATGACACACTAATCTGTAAAAATGAAATGTTTAATGTTTCCAAATTTTCTCTTTCAGATGAGAACTTGAAAAATTACGTTACAATCTCGTTATATTAAGCCTGATTGTGACTTAGACAACATACACAATACTGAAATATTATCTGTCTTTTAATTTTACTTTGTTTAATTTATTATATCTCAAACATTTACCATTTTATAAACCAAAATACTGTAATATTAACAAAGTAAAGCCTTACGACACTTTTACATAGCAAAGTCACACCTGAGTAGAATTTTTCCTAGATTTGAAAAAATAAAATGTCAATAGAAATTACAATGAGAGCTCACATTTTACAAAAGGGGATTGAGCACTTTCTTTTTGGTTATAATAAGAATTACACATAAAAACAGAAAATTAATTAAGTCATTTCATTAAATAATAACTCGATTTGTAATAAATTTTCTCAAATACTCTAGAGACTTTCTGAATATTAAAACAGAGACTTCAGCTTTCAGACAAACAAGCAGTTAATTCTCGGGGTCTTTTTCTTTCCAGGCTCTCCGTCTTCCTCTTGTTTACTCCCCTGCCCCTGTTCCCTTCTTCCTGGACCTTCTTTTCAGGGTCTTACTTTTCCATTTCTTTAACAAGAAAAGGCTCCCGAAAACAACAGTTAGCATCTTCCCATTGGTGTAAAGCAAGAGTTTCCAGCTAATAAACACAGGTATTTTGGTTTCAAATTTCTTTGTATAAAAGCCACCTAGATTATTTTCACTGGATTTGAAGACTGAAATAGAAAAAGCCAAACACCTTGTTAAAACTGTCATTGCAAATAATCTCTGGGGTAGGAAGCACTGTATAAGTTTGTGGAAAATAAGCCTTGATATTTCAAAGTATTAAGTGTCCTTTACAATGTACAGCTGAGGTAGATGTGCGAATCTCCTTCTGGTCCACTCTTCTTCTTACCTCTATGACATCGCACATCACACTCAACAGCCACCACCCTGATGATGTTAGTGAGGGAAGGTCTCTCTCTCTCTCTCTCTCTCTCTCTCTCTCTCTCTCTCTCTCCTCTGAAATGACATGTATTTTGCTTTCTAGATTTGTCTGAAATGTAACCTAATTTCCCCATGTTTGAGTGGTTGGGTGGTTGGGTCCAGCACACGTCACATGTGTACTACCGTTTGGAGACTGTGACTTGAGAGGTAATTGGGGTCAGATGAGGTTAGGATGAGGCAGCTCAGGATGGGATTAATACACTTCTTAGAAAAAGCATGGGAGTTCTGTTCTCTCTCTCTCTCTCTCTCTCTCTCTCTCTTTCTCACACACACACACACACACACACACACACACACACACACAGGGTAAGCAGCAGTCTGCAAGTCTGCAACCCGCAAATGCAGTAGTCATCATGATTGACCATGCTGGTCCTGATCTTCAACTTTCCAGACTCCAGAATTAAGAGGAAATAAATTTCACTGTAAACCAGATAGTCTGTGGTCATTTGTGATAGCAGCATGGCTGATGAGTATAATCATAGTGTGTGTGTGTGTGTGTGTGTGTGTGTTTGGCACGCATTGACCAACCCTAAACTCATGTGGCAAGAGCATATTAAATCCAAGCATCTTCTCTTCCACCTCTCTTATCCTGAGGCACACTGACAATCTTGACTCAAAGACTCAGTGATTCAGTTTCCTGTGCATTCACCTCCCATTAGCAAACATCTTCCCACTAGTGAATGGTGCTTACAAACATCACTCTTGCATGTGAAATCTGGAGGGACATAGTCTAAAGAGGTTCTCCAGAGCTTGAAGTGTGCTCCTCTTACTAGATCACAAAGGGTATCCTGCAAAATTCCGAGATTTCTGGGTTTTGTTTGTTTTTTTAAATATGCCCGTATTCTTCTCATTAGTACTGTAAAGCTGTTCATTACTTTGCAAATTGCCAGAGTATTCTTTCCTCTGTGAAATAATAAATAGAAAAATGAAAAGAACAAGTTGCTTAGTAAGGATAATTTATTTGGTCTAGAGAATGCATTATACCTCCAAGCACTGCTATTCCTAACCTAAGCAGAATGTCCTTCATCAGAGCTGACACAAGCTAACAATTGGTTAATCAGACGAAGCCAGTTAACTTTACAATTTTACATGGATTATAATATATAGTCTTGATTTTATGTGTATGTGAGGCAAAGCTTGAGCTCCTGATCAGTGGTATTATCTCTGGAAGGAGCATGGTATAGCAAAAAGCATCATGTTTTTATGTGTATGAAATTCTGCCTGCACTGTTAATGACTTAGGATGAACCTTACATTGTTATCTAAAAAATTTTAACCTGATTAATTGATTACATGTAAAAGATTGGTATAAACCACATCTGTTTGCTATAGTCATGAGAAATTGAGAATGTCTTTTAAAATTATCTAATATAGGAAGGAGAGAAAGCTTTACTAGAAAAGTTTTATGATATATAATTAATTGATATCCTAATCAATTTTAGACCTGTATGCCATAAGTATTATTATTTTTTATTTAATACTTTATTTACATTTCAAATGTTTTCCCCTTTCCAGGTCTCCCCTTTGGAAACTCCCACCATAAGTATTATAAATTAACACATATTAATATAGAATGTTGGCTGGTAACAAATGCTAATAAAATAAGTGCCAGTTTGTTAAATATGATGGAATGTAAACAATTAATTACTACCATTAGGATATTTATTTTTAATTTTAATTGTGTGTGTGCATGTGTGTGTGTGTGTGCGCGCGCGCACGTGTGTGTATGTGTGTGTGTGTGTGTGTGTGTGTGTGTATCTGTGTGCGTTGGTTTAGGTGACAAGAAAAGGCAGAAGAGGGTGCCAGATCCCTTAGGGCTGGAATTACAGACAGTTGTGAGCCCTCCATTTAGGTGCTTTACAGGAGCAATGGTCACTATTATCTACTGTGCCATCTTTAAACAGTTTAATTATAAACCCTAAATATATTTGGTTTGTGGATGCTTATGTTTTTAATCAGTTTTGTTTGTTTTTGTTTTGGAGACAGCGTTTCTCTGTATAGCCCTGGCTGTCCTGAAACTACCTCTGGAGAGCAAATTGACCTTGAACTCAGAGATCTGCCCTCCTCTCTGACTCTGGGACTAAAGTACTGGGATTAAAGACATGCACCACCGCTGTGGCATTTAACCAAAATATTTCAATAGAAACTCCTTGGCTAACATGAAGTCTTCGTACCAATTAACACATAGTTTTCCTATCAGTTCACTGTGAAACATAAAATTTTCTAATTTTTAAATGTTGCCTATCGCAATGGCATGATCTGATGAATACAAAATTCAAGTAATCATAATTGTTTTGTCCTTAATAGTAAGATTATTGTAGAATGTTGTAATAATTTGACTTGGTGGAATTCTATATTACAAGAAATAGTTTACAGAGTTTTATTATGTTCATAAAGGTATCAAAAGTAGGTTAACATAGTGCTATCAACTAAATGGCCTGACAAGAACTGATTTAATAGATAAAAGAGAATGGTTTATACTGTTTCCCACTTGCCATTGCTTGTTAATTATTAAAGGTACCTTTAGATTTTATTCTCTTAAGCAGTGTGGACAAGTTCCAAACAAACACTGTTATCACAGTGTGATTTTTTTCCTTAAACCAGCTGCATCTCCAGGGGTTAGAAATACATACCAGAGAAGAAAATAGACTCTTTAAATGCTGCCCTCAAAACTGCTTCCTTCTGACAGCGTAAATGAGTTCATAATATCCCTGAGTCCCTCAAATAAAAGGATTTTCTGGTAACTGAAGGCAGAAGCTTGTAAAGTATACACTTGATTTAGGTAAAAGCTGTAATTCAGGCAATTCCAGTAAAGCTCTGGGAACTCTCTGTGTCTAATCTAAATATTTCACGGAAGAGATAAGTGACACCTGACTTAATACCACCTTTTATCCTTTCTTCAGATTGGTACAGAGAGGCCTGTGTACGCTTTATCACTAGCTCCTGTGTGTTTTCTCCCCGGGCTTGGGTGAAAGGTGCCTTCATCCATTCTTTACTCTGACAAAGACATGATGAAAGCAGACTCTTCCCAGGTACTGGACTCTAGACTGGGCTCAGTACAAAAGCAAAATAAGCCAGGCTCAGAAGACAAAAGTTACATTTTTAGTCATATGTAGGAGCTCATTTTAAAGATATAGAAGTGTGTATTTCTCTGTGTGTGTGCATGTATCCACATGTGTGTGTGCATATGTGTCCACATGTGTGTATGTGTGTGAACAAGTCTGTGAAAGGAGGGAAAAGGGTATAAATGAATGGGAAAAGAAAAACCCGGGACACAAGGTAGTTGATGGAGGGAGAAAAAGACCAAACATTGTGTTTCTTCCTACATACAGAAGCAAGGGCTAATATATATTAAAACATACATGTTTATGAAAAGAAGCAGAAAGGAGACATTTTCAGGGCAAGAATGTGGCCACTGAAACAGGAAGGAGAGACACGGAGGAAGGTAGGAAATAAGGCCAGGATATAATGATACCTGCATACACGTGAAAGTCTCACAATCCCATTATTCGGTAAGTTAATACAACTTAATCTATATTTACAAGAATAGTCTTTAATCTCCTGGCACATGGAGTTGAGTAGAAGGCCTGAGTCCTGACTGCAGCACAAATATATCGTGGAACGCCCACAGTGCCGGGAAGGAAAGCTAAGTGAAGAAATGGCTGGAGTGGGCAAACTGGTCCCGGACTTCTTCACTGGGATGGACTTCCACCCACCCATGCAGTCATGCTTCACAGTGAAGTCATCTCTCTTTGCAGGTTTCAAGGTCCCTGTGTCCTTCATCTAACCCTGGGAAACTTTCTTTAGCCTGGGATGTTGCGTTGACCTAAATTTCAACCACGTTGTCTGACCCCTCACTTACTTTTAGAGCTGTGTTTTTTTTTTCGCTTTTGACTTGGGGGCAGGCTTGTGCACTGCATCAAGGAATGAACCCAAAGGCAATATAAAGTGTCACTGCCCCACAGCTATGTAATCTTAGGATTTGGGAGATTGCTACAAGTTAAAAACCAGTCTGGTTTGTGTACACACATTACAAGACTCTATGTCAAGACCCAAATATAAAGAGGTATTTTAAAAAGCAAACAAAAGTATTTTAAAAATACTTGTAGGATCCTATAAACTCAAATCTGAGTAATGCATCATGTAGCTATGGGATTGGTTTAATGGGTAACTTTTTTTTTTTTCAGTAAAAACTGTGGTTATTACTAAATAAATATTTTATTATTTTGTTAAACTTTGGAAGGTGTTCTAGGTTTCAATTTGTATATGATAGAACTAAATGTGTCTTGATTAAGAAAATAATTTTATTAAATATTTTATATTTTAAGTATGCCTATCAAAATATAAGTAGATAAACATGAATCTAGGACTTAACAAGGAAGCTAGAATCAAATTATTTGGTTATTTATTAATTTATTGAACTGGGATTTTTAATATGTTGTTCAGGCTGGTCTTGAACTCAGGATATTCTGTCTAGGGTTAGGTGTTAGGTTTCAGGATTGTGCCACCACTACAGGATACAGTTTTATCCTAATTGTCTCCCAAGAGCTCACAAGCTAAAGACTTGATCACTTGCCTGAGGTGTGGCCAGAAGGTGGTTGACCTTTAGAAAGAGAAGCTTGGTGGACAAAAGCTATGTCTTTGCATCTGAGTCCTTGAGTGTGGTGTTGGGACCCTGGTCCCTTCCTTCCTTCTTTGCTTCCTGTCCACCAAGAGGTGAGCAGCTTTGCCACAAGCCCCAAAGCCAGGAACAAGTGAATTAAAGCTGAAACCTCAGAAACGATGTGGCTTGGTGCATGGGGAAGGACACTATTAGGAGGTGTGACTTTGTGGGAATAAAAGAGTGTCCTTGTAAAGGTGGGCTTTGAGGACTCCTCCTATCCTCAGGCTCTTCCCAGTTTGGAAGAGACTTTCCCCCTGGCAGCCTGAGGAAGAGTCATCTCCTGACTGCCTTTGGTTGGAGATGAAGAATTCTCCGTTCCTTTAGCACCAAGTCTGCCTACAGGCTGCCATGCTTCCCACCATGATAAGCCAGGCTGAGCCTCTGAAACTGTAAGCCAGCCCCAATTAAATGTTGTGGGTTTTGTTTGTTTGTTTGTTTGTTTGTTTTATAAGAGTTGCCTTGTTAGTGGTAACTCTTCACAGCAATGGAAGGCCTAAGACTCAGACTAAATCTTTGCTCTTTTAGTTCTTTACCAGAACACATGATAACTTCCTTACTCAGAAACAGAGAGAATGCCTCTCTTACTTCTAAGCATCTTTCCCATATTTCTTCATTTAGCTATATTATTTGTCACACACTCTCAGATTTGTGCACAATTCAATTCTTTACATTTTAGGCATTGTTATTTAAGATTTTATTGCCTTTGTCTTTCCCTGGTGTAAGGCCTTAACAGCTCTGTGGGACTCTTAATGACCTATTTGCTATGCTTCAGGAGCTTAAGATCCAGTTGGCCAAGCAGCAGTTCACTGCTGCTGGTTTCAAGAGATAGGGAGCCGTGCCTTAGAGTATATTCCTGGGAGGAAATAAGTCATCTTCATCCCAAGTGATTTCAAAGGAAGTTATCTTTGCTTGACTTGTTTTGTTTTATGCTGACATTTGGGAATAAAAAGAAACCATAGTTTATAACCTATGAAGGAAGTTATTATGTATAGAGCAGATTTCAGTGATATGGTTGTCTAAGAAAAGGAAAATTTAAAGCAGGAAAGGCCACACTTGGTATAGCCACTTGGTTTAATGGTAGAGCAACAATGATGAGACAGTCACATTTCCACCTGTTTCTAATTTTCACTCCTTTACTATGTTAGTGTTTGCATGGATCAGCTCCCAGTTTGAGAGGTGGCTCTCTCAGAGCACTGTACTGAGTCCTGCCTTGGCCCTTGTTCAGCCTTCTGAGATAGAAGACTCCAGTCTCCTGCTTCCTACTTGCAATGAATGAACTGTGAAAGAAGGACTTACTTGCTGAGAGATTGCTCTCAAAAATAAATAAATAAATAAATAAATAAATAAATAAATGGAAAATCGAATCAAAAAGAACCCCAAAAGGGACGAGAAAAGGACAAAGACTTATTCTTCACAGTTCTGAAGATTTTGTTACTATTGTAGCAATTATTTAATAATACCTTGGTAAGCCAGGCATGCTAGTACACTCCCATCATTCCTGCACAGTGGTACTGAGGCAGGAGGATTGAGGATTTAAGAGTTTCAGGATAGCCTAGGGTTACACATAGAGTGTGTCTCTGTCTCTGTCTCTGTCTCTGTCTCTGTCTCTCTCTCTCTCTCTCTCTCACACACACACACACACACACACACACACACACACACAACTTCATTGTGTCTACTGACACAGAGTTAAAGCACATGGTTCTATCATTTTCATTAAGAGGCTCATCGGAAGTAAAAGTACTCACTACTATAGACCTGGCCTACTTAAACTTTGTCAATCTATGACAAAAGAATTACTGCTTTGGGGTTATAATAAGCTTGTAGAAAGAAAAAGAAGCATTGTTTAGTCAGATATGTTTCAAAAAAGAAACAAGTAATTAATAATCCTGTTGTAATTTCCTCTTGTATAATGACTTTAATCTGTTTTTGAAGACTATGTTTTTGTGGTGATAGTTTCTAGAAAATGTGTAACTTGTGGCTAATGAAGTAATTTTCTTTTTAAATAGAAAAACTTTGTCTTAAGGGGTATAAAAAGGGGTTAAGAAAAAAAATGACACACTGAAGCCTGCTTTGGCTTTAATCACTTTGTGTGTGTGTGTGTGTGTGTGTGTGTGTATTTGAATTTACTCCTTTCTTATCTCTAATCACCAGCTGACAGCAGCAGCAGCCCCCACTGGTGGCTGTCAGCACTGACCCCTGCCAGCTGCCCATCAGCATTGTCTGTGATTGCCCATGCCACAGTTCACTGTCTGACTCAGTTTACCCTTTGGTGTCAAAACTGCCCTTTGACAATACCCCATCATCTCAGATGCATTTTTTCGTTAATCTTAGAGTTAATGTAAATGCTCCATGGTGGAGCCAAGTGATGGACTCCAGCTCAAGTATCAGTAATGGACAGTAGCACAAAATGTGGTTTCAAAGGACAACTTTGAAGGGCTTGTTATAGATGAAGATTCACCCAGCAGTGTGGAGCTTTACCTTGTGACATAACTAGTGACTATAGTAAGAAAAGAGCACATGAGAACATTAGCGGCAGCCACACAGGATGAAAGGCAGACTGATGCCTCTCCTCATCACCCAGCAGGAAGTCCAGAATAGTTCGCCTCCTCTGAGCACTGGAGATGAGACTGGGGAGGCCATCCATGCGGATGGAGCTATGAGAAGCATGTGGATATTGGGTAGGGAGTCATGTAAGTCAAACACAGAGTTTTTAAAACTATGGATTAACAAGTATCTTTGCAAGATTAAAGGCTTCTTTTCATTCATCTAACTCAGTGCACTCATTCAGTTACTTTTAGGGTTTGCTGGTGGCATGGGGAAAGGCTGAGGATAGCTTAAATTCTAAACACTCCAGAAGTCACTGTTTATGTCTCAGATGCACAAAGAAGGAATACGAAATAAAATGATGACTTAATTATGATGTGTCTTTCTGGGAGGTAAGACCTTATATAATTAATGGAATAGCACATAGTCTTAGGTTTTCTTTTTCTTTATGAAGTGTCTTCAAAGAGAAGATCAGATGAATTAACAAATCTTGATGAAAGAAGTGGATGCTGAAACTTATCAACTATCAAAATGAGACCATATTATGTTATTTATCAAATAAACCATTGGTTATTTAACAATCCCACTTTGTGAAATAATAGAGACCTAATTCCACCATCTTTATATTAGCTGGATGTACTGGCTGGTTTTGTGTGTCAACTTGACACAAGCTGGACTTATCACAGAGAAAGGAGCTTCAGTTGAGAAAATGCTTCCATGAGCTCCAGCTATAAGGCATTTTCTCAATTAGTGATCAAGGGGGGAGGGTCCCTTGTGGATGGTACCATCCCTGGGCTGGTAGTCTTGGGTTCTATAAGAAAGCAGGCTGAGCAAGTCAGGGGAAGCAAGCCACTAAGAAACATCCCACCATGGCCTCTGCATCAGCTCCTGCTTCCTGACCTGCTTGAGTTCCAGTCCTGACTTCCTTTGGTGATGAACAACAATGCCAAAATGTAAGCTGAATAAACCCTTTCCTCCCCATCTTGCTTCTTGGACATGATGTTTGTGCAGGAATAGAAACCCTGGCTAAGAAACTAGATCTTATAAGTCATTTACCTTTGTTGTCCTTTGTTTTATCTTCTCTCTAATCAGGTTTTGGTATCCTTTCATCTGTTCCTGAGATTCTGATTCATTGAACATCCACTGACAGAAAGTTCTGAAGAACATACTCCCACTAAGACACTGGAAGTGCCTGAACACTTGTAAAGATTTGTATATGCTCCGCCCTGGGAATGGCACTATTAGGAAATGCAGTCTTTTTGGTGTAGGTGTGTCACTAGAGGGGTGGACTTTGAGACCCTCATCCTAACTGCCTGGAAGTCAGTCTTCTGCTAGCTGTCTTTGGTGGAACTCTCAGCTCCTCCAGCCCCACATCTGCCTGGATGCTGCCATGCTCCTGCTTAGATGGTAATGGACTGAACCTCTGACCTGTAAGCCAGCCCCAGTTAAATGTTGTCCTTATAAGAGTTGCCTTGGTCATGGTGGCTGTTCAGAGCAGTAAAACCCTAACTAAGACAGAAGTTGAATGTGATTTTAGAGAAGAAATTGAGCGAGGCCGTGCTAAACAAATGACATCTCTTCTTTGTGGGCTCTCAGAAACTCAAGGTAGAACTGTGTGAAGAACAAAAAGTCTATGGGGAGTTGTACATAAAAAACAACACCCCTGTTTTTCATATCTGAGTCCTCAATTTATTACAAAAGGTCACTAAACATTTTTCGTGATACCTGCTTTTCTAGGGAAACAGTGATAATGTGTACACACACACACACACACACACACACACACACACACTTGTGATGGAGTCTCTAGTGAGAGTCAGAATTTCCATTTACTATTACTTTCTTCCCATCATCACTCATTTACAGTAAGAGTCAACAGGGAAGATAAGCTCATCACAATATGCATCTTTGTCAGCCAATATCACTAGTTAAAGAGGAATAGAAGAAAGAATAGACTAAATATTTTAAGAATTTAAAATTGAAAGCCAAATTCCTTAGAATTTTCTTTCAGCCTGGTGTGGTCTTTAACTACCTTCTTTCTAGTCTATAGTATGGCTTAATTTATTATTATTTTTCTTCATCCTTAGACAAATGCTAGCATTTTGACAAAATTCCCTTTTGTTTTAGAAAACCTAAATTTTAGCAAGGTTAATAAGACTGAAACACTAATCAAATGACTATGGAAGCTTTAATATACTCCGTGAAACAGAAATCATAGAGTTATAAATGGGGAGACAGCTATCCGGGTGATCAACATAAGGTATCCTTCCGGATATGGCAATGGCATGTTGTATTCCAGTATGTTCTAGATAGATGAAGATGTAAGATTAAAATACCAGTAATAACAACATGATCCCTTATTCATGTTTCATTTTTATGTTTACTTTGTGGTATGTACACGTGTACATGATGATGTGTGTGGACCTGTGAGTGTGAACGTTGGTGAGTATGTGGCTGAGGTTTGCATGAGGAGTCTTTTTCAGCTGTTCTCCACCTTGTTTTTGAGATAGGATCTCTCACTGAACCTAAAGTTTACCAATTAGGCTAGACTGGCAAGCAGGCCTTCAGGATCATCAGGTCTCTACCTCCTCAGTGCTGAGATTCTGATACCTGCCACTGAGCCCAGATTTTCATGAGAGTGCTAACATCCAAACAGGTTGTCTTGCTGACATAATAAGCCCCAAATCAACGGGACCACCTCACAACACCATTTTGTTTCTTTACTAATTTAGAATTGGAATCCAGCCTTGAGGCCATAGACATCACCATCTTCTTGAAAGGAAAGAAAAAAAAGACGAAGAAGAAAAGAAAGAAAGAAAGAAATTAACTTCCAGGTTGCTAAGTTTCAAATACTGACAAATTTAGCATTCAGACTCTTGGGATTTTTTTTGAAGGAAAGCCCAGAACAAGACAGTACCAAATTGGCTGTGCTGTAAGTCTCTTGGGAAGTAATTCAGACTCTACAGTCAGGAGCACAAAGCACTCTCTGTCCACCTTCTATTACTTTGCTTCATGTTTGGGCTGACTCATCAGAATCTAGTAAAGAAGCAGATAGTTCCACAGCTGTCCCGCGCTACCGTCTCGCCAGCAAGAACGATGCGGCACACAAAGGATCCTTCTGCAGTAAAGCTTTAATGCATCTTGAGAGGGAGAGCATAAGCTTGCCACGAGTGGAGACCCCGAACAACAGAACGCCCGTCCCTTATATAGGTCACAGCGCTTGCCTGGGACGCGGAGCTTCCCCATTGGCTCCCGCACATCAGGCCAGATGCCGCCACGAGAGAGGCTGAGACTCTGAGGTGGAAAATTACCAGGTACATGCACACTAGCCTGTTTACAACTTGTCCTCGGCCGGATGTAGGTGCCATCTTGTAATGGTGAATGTGGGTGCGACTCGGGCGGCTCCCCACACACAGCCACCAGCCTAAGGAAGCAGCGGCAGGCAGCCGCCTCACTTGGGTGTGGCTGGGAGAGCAGGGACTATTCTATGCAAAGTCTGGAGTAAGGTTGATAATGAACCTTTGTCCCTATACAACCTGGTAATATCCAACCCAGGTTGACAGACAAGGCAATCAAGCCGTGATACGGCTTGAAACTCTCAAAAATTCCAGACAATTGGCATCTTTTAGATACCCATTACTTCAGAATAAAAGACTATCTCAAAGGAATGAAATAATTTTACATCTTAGCCTGTTTTGAAAGGATACCAAGCTTATGAAATAATAGAAAACAAGAAATAAAAATAAACCATCAACTTCTAAAGCAATAGGAATATTTTCCCTTTCTTCTTTCAAACAACACTCTTTTCACTCTATACTTAGACACATGCAAAGTCTTACGGTGTAACCAACTTACTATTTAAAAATATTTTGTTTTACTTATTCACCTTACATCTTGCTCACTGCCCCCCTCCTGGTCAACTCCTCACACGATCCTTCCCCACTCCCTCCCTTTCACCTCTGAGCAGGATGGGGGACCACCTGGGGAATACTCTTCCACTGAGGCAGTGACAAGGGACAAGTGACAAGGCAGCCCAGCTAGAAGAACATATACCACATATAGGCAATAGCTTTTGGGATAGCCCCCTCTCCAGTTGTTTGGATCCACATGAAGTCCAAACTGCACATCTGCTATATACATGTAGGGAGGCCTAGGTCCAGCCTGTGTATGCTCTTTGGTTGGTGGTTCAGACTTTGGGGAACCCTAAGGGTCCAGGTTAGTTGACTCTGTTGGTCTTCCTGTAGAGTTCCTATCCCTTGAGAGGCCTGCAATCCTTCCTCCTATACCTCCATAAGAGTCCCCAAGCTCCATCCACTGTTTGGCTGTGGATCAGTCTGAGTCAGCTGCTGGGTGTAGCCTCTCAGAGGACAATATGCTCCTCTGCAAGCATAAGAGAGTATCACTAATAGTGTCAGAGATTGGTGTTTGCCTATGGAATGGATCTCAAGTTGGTCCAGTTATTCATTGGCCATTCTCTCAGTCTCTGCTACATCCTCTGTGCCTGAATTTCTTGCAGACAGAATAAATTTAGGTAAACCACTTATTGTGGGTCAAGTAGAACCATGTCACCAGACAAAAAAATTGGTAAGGTCAGGTAAATTCAGAGACCTTGTACCCTCATACCTGAGAACAGTAGGAGTTTCGTCTACTCCTGATCAGGTTCCTGTCCAGGAACACATGACCACGATACTCCATGGAGAGGACTGTGACAATCAGTCACATCAGGGCAGTGCTCAATGCCCCTGCACATGTAGATGAGGCATCCCTAACATCTCAGACCAAGCCAATTGAAAGCATCTACCCTTAGACCTCAACTCACCTCAAAATATATATAAGAATCTGTCCATAAGGAATAAAGAACACATGAGTTATTTCACCAAAGACCATTTGAGAACATCTGTTGTATAGAGTTGTAACATTTTGGGGAAGAGAAATTCTTTCCCAAAGCTTTTGCTGTTGGAAGCTCTAGAGCCTACTGAGGTCTCTTCTCACTCCGTGGCTCCTAGCTGCTGTGCTGCACCACCTCTGAAGCATTTGACCCCTCCAGTCAGGCCAGAACCATAAAGATATTTCCAGACAGCATCTGGTACCTAGACAGGCAACATTTTTCTAAATAATAAGGACTACTATCTACCCACATTTTTGATTTCTGTTAGCAGTTTCACTTATTCTTGGAAACAGTTCTATGAGACAGTTCATAATTCATAATTCTTTATAACGAATAGAATATAGCAACCTGCCAAAGGTCACAGAATTCAAACAAACTTAAATGCACTTTTAAAAAATCTCCATTGAATACCAGAGCCCCTGTGGCAACATCCTGACTTTCAGAGGCTGCTGGGTAATGTGTAACACCAGATGACACGCTTATTTATTTTTATGCCTATCATGACAACTGCAAATGAAGAAAATCATCTTCTGTGGATTCTTGCTACTAATAGCATAACAAAGGTTATGGTGAGACACCCTCCACATTGCAGATAGGTAAAATTGCTCCATAGTAAGTTATTGACCTGAGTTAATGAACTAAAGACATCTGAGAATCAGCTTAGATATATTATTTGTGTGTATAGTTTACTACACAGAGATAAAATTGGCTAACCTATTTGGACAGTCAGGCACCTATCACCAATGTCTCCCTTTTATCTTATTTTTAATATTTTTAGATGTGTTCAATTAGACATATAACAATAGCCACACTATGTATTGATGAGAAAAACAGAAGTATGCAAGAAATGTTTTTGTCTGTATTAATGCTACTAAGTAGGATATACATGGAGGGCGATGCAGAACTGAGAAAAACACTAAGTCAATATAGGTTTCTTAAATGCATCATAGAATTCTGTCACTATTAATGATTGTACTTAAAGTGTGTGTTTCCCTGAAAGTTGTACATTGTAACTTAATCTATAATGCAAGGGAAGATGGGAGCCCATTGAAAGCTGGTCAGGGATTAGTGCTTTTATAAAAAAGGATTAAAAGAGCTGGTATGCCCCTTCCACCTTGTGAAAACACAAAAGCTGCTACCCAGGTAGAACATGACCCCCAGACTCACAATCTGCAGGCATTTGCACTCAGATTTTCTGAACTCCAGATCTGTAAGAAATAAACTCACGTTATTTGTAAAGACTCAGCCCAGCCCTAAGAGCATAAAAAATAGAGGGCACCACTTTTGAGTAAAGGAACATCTCTAGCTATGGGGAATAAGCCTACACTTCGTCACACTGCTGTTTACCATTCTGCAAACACAATCTTTTTGAAGAATGTAAGGAAAAGGCAGGTAAACTGATGTTTACATGTCTGATACAATAGCAGAGACATCCTTTAACCATACAAATGTTATCTTGAATTCTGTCATCTGTGGCTGTCTTTTTCTGCCAGGCTCTATGTCTCCTCTATCTTCTAACCTCTGTCAGATGGCTCACAGATGAAAACAAAATGTGTCTCTAAGGCTCTGCTGTCACTAAGTCAGGCCTGCACATTAAAGAGGAGTCTTCAACCTACTCTGCTCCGTAAAGACTACTATAGTCCAATAGGGAAACACACTTGAGATTCTTGCCACCAAACCTACATACCTGAATTTGAGCCCTAGAATTCACATTGTGGAAGGAAAGAACTATGTCTTACCAGTTGGACTCTGACCTCAACACATGAGTCATGGGTATGAGAATGCACACACACACACACACACACACACACACACACACACACAGTTTTTCTAAATAAATAAATACATAAATAAATGAATAAATCGATGCTAAAAAATCAAAGACCTATAGCTGGGATAGCATGCAGGTACATTTCCCATCCCCCGCACCCTGCTCCCTGTGGGGCTCAAGCAATTCAAACTAATTGTCTAGGTGTTAGTACAGATACAGAATGTGTCATGCTAATAACACATGCAGAATTGCTGGGATAGGAGCTTTAGGCAAGAAGTGAACTGCCTCTACTAAATCAGGAGGAAGCAAGTGTTCTCTCTTGGCACTTGGAAGCCTTGGAGGCCTCAGGTCCGTTAGTGGTTTGCTGATCAAGAAGGGAAATGACTAGCAATGCAGTGGATTTGGCTGAAAAAGAAGCCTGAGAATGTATGAAGTGGAAAATTTTCCCTCCAGCCTGTTTCTTGGGGTCATTTGCTTAGAAAATTGTTTTCCAGCCCTTTACTCTGAGGTAGTGTTTGTCTTTAATACGGAGGTGCATTTCCTGGATGCAGCAAAATGCTGGGTCCTGTTTATGGATCTAGTCTGTCAGTCTATGTCTTTTTTATTGGGGATTTGAGACCATTGATGTTAAGAGATATTAAAGAATAGTGATTGTTATTTCCTGTTATTTTTGATGTTGTTAATATTGTTTGTGTGGCTATCTTCTTTTGAGTTTGTTGAAAGATTACTTTCTTGCTTTTTCTTGAGTGTAGTTTCCCTCATTGTGTTGGCATTTCCCATGTATTATTCTTTGTAGGGCTGGGTTTGTGGAAACATACTGTGCAAATTTGGATTTGTCGTAGAATATTTTGGTTTCACCCTCTATGATTATTGAGAGCTTTGCTGGGTATAGCAGCCTGGGCTGGAAATGTTCTTGAACAGAACACCAATGGCTTGTGCTCTAAGGTCAAGAATTGACAGATGGGACCTTATAAAATTACAAAGCTTCTGTAAGGCAAAGGACACTGTAATTAGGGCAAAATGGCAACCTACAGATTGGGAAAAGGTCTTTACCAATCCTACATCTGATAGAGGGCTAATATCCAAGGTATACAAAGAACTCAAGAAGCTAGACTCCAGAGATCCAAATAACCCTATCAAAAAATGGGGAAGTGAGCTAAACAGAGAATTCTCAACTGAGGAAACTCAAATGGCCAAGAAACACCTAAAGAAATGTTCAACATCCTTAGTCATCAGGGAAATGCAAATCAAAACAACCCTGAGATTCCACCTCACACCAGTCAGAATGGCTAAGGTCAAAAACTCAGGTGACAGCAGATGTTGGCGAGGATGTGGAGAAAGAGGAACACTCCTCCATTGCTGGTGGGAATGCAAATTGATACAACCTCTCTGGAAATCAGTTTGGCGGACCCTCAGAAAATTGGACATAATACTACCTGAGGACCCAGCTATTCCACTCCTGGGCATATACCCAGAAGATGCTCCAACATGTAATAAAAACATGTTCCACTATGTTCATAGCAGCCATATTTATAATAGCCAGAAGCTGGAAACAACCCAGATGTCCTTCCACAGAGGAATGGATACAGAAAATGTGGTACATGTACACAATGGAATACTACTCACCTATTAAAAACAATGACTTTATGAAATTCGTAGCCAAATGGATGGATCTTGAAAACATCATTCTGAGCCAGGTAACACAGTCACAAAAGAATGAACATGGTATGTACTCACTGTTAAGTGGTTATTAGCCTAAAAGTTTGAAATACCCAAGAGTCACTTCACAGGAACAGTAGTACTGAGTATGAGGTCCCAGATGGAGGGCTTGGAGAAAGGACTGAAGGAGCTGAGGGAGTGTACAGCCCCAGGGAGGTAGCAACACTGGCAACTGGCCTGACTCCCTATACTTCTGGAGACTGATCCACCAACTAAAGAATACACATGGAGGGACCCATAGTGCTGGCCACAAAGACTGCAGAGGAGGGTCTTGTTACCCGTCAGGGGAAGGAGAGGCCCTTGGGCCTGAGGGTGTTATATCCCCCAGTATAGGAGAATGTCAAGGAGGGAAGACGAAAGTGGTTAGGGGGTGGGTTAGGGGTATGGGTTCGAGAATATCCCCATAGTGGCAAGGGGAGGGCAGAGGGAATGGGGAGGTTCCAAAGGGGAGATCTGGAAAGGGGGAAACATTTGAAATGTAAATAAAATATGAAAATAAAAAAAACCAAAAAAACAAAAAAAAGAAAATTTTTCCCTCAATGTAACACCTCCCCATTCCCCTGAGCTTACTCTCCTGACTTCGTAAATTCTATCTTAGGTTTCTATTGCTGTGATAAACACCATCACTAAAAGAAAGCTGGGAAGTTAAGGCTTATTTCATTTTATGCCTCTCAGGTCACAGTACCTTACTGAGGGAACTCTGCAGGAACCAAGAGGCAGGAGCTGATGCAGAGGCCATGAGGCCATGAAAGGATACTGCTCACTGGCTTACTCCTCTGGTTTGGTTTGCCTTCTTTCTTATAGCACCCAGGATCACCTGCCCAGTGATAGCAACACCTACAATGGGCTGGATCTTCTCACACCAAATCACTCATTTAAGAATATGCCCTAAAGTTTTGCCAACAGGTCAATCTGGTAGGGATATTTTCTCAATAGTGGCTCCCACTTCCCAAATGACTCTAGCTTGAATTAAGTTGACATAAAATAGCCAGCTAAGTAAATTGTTGAGATGAAATTCCATATGATAAAAATGTTATTTGGCAAGTTTCAGGGATTAGTGAAACCTAAAGAAAAGAATAGATACTTATCAAAAGAAAGCATATAATTCATTTTTCTACTATTAAAATCCCATCACTACAACATATGGAAAAACACTTGTAGCTCAAAACCATTCTACCTCTACACAGTCTTGGTGTGATATCTGATGTGTAGTCCCTTTGGCATTTTTTCCCCTCTTGTTTCTGTTGCAGAATCTGACTTCCTTTTTCCTGTCTCAAGAACCCAGAGGAAGTGAGCATGTTTCAAGGATAATTGAAAACATATTTTAATTCACAGTGTCTCTCTGTAAGAGTAAAAAGAAAAGAAACATTACAGAATGCTGGAACTCTAGATTTACAGCACTCTTATTTGTTAATTTCAATCCCCCTGTCATGTAAGCAAATTATCATTTTATTGTGCACATGACAAATCTGAGACAGGAAAATAAACTCTCCAGGCTACTGCCACATGGTTAGCCAGCAGATGGAAAGCAACACCCAAGAGAAACCAAATTCTTAGCAAGCTACTAGAATCATTTCTGTTTTTTCCTCTTCCTCGGATATAGAAAATCTGTAATTATGGTAGCTGAGCAGAAAAATCAAGACAATAAGTTTACATAAGATGTTTCCTGAGTAAATACAAATGTGTGTTCACATCCCTGAAGATGAAGCTTTAGCGGAGAATGGAAGATCTAAGTCTTTTAATGCCACCCAGAGGTTCAGATTAATTATCCTTTCCGTCAAGGTCACTGACAGAGTAAAGAATTTTCAGGCCCCCTAGAGCCAAGTGTTATCTTTCTTATACAGCAACCATGGATGCTTAAGTAAATCAATACATGGCAATTAGCAGGTAACAGGCAGAGTTATTAAGTAGAAATAGGATATGATGATCTGGCTGCAGATGAGCCTGATAAACCAGGAGGGAACAACTGCAGCTCATAGCGTACATTGTAATGAAATATCCATTTCAATAGAAGGAGCAAAAATACTATCAAATGATGAACAGAACAGAAAGCGGGCATTTCACAATTTGCTGGCATATGAAATTCTGGAGGAGGGCAGTATATATTCCAGGAACAACATGCATCTGAAGAGAACTGGTTCTGGGATTCGTATTCTAATTGTGTCAATGGGCTTTAGTTTAGAGCAGTTTATGTTCAGCATCTCAAGCTGCTTCTCACTTCTTGCCTTAAAACTCATGAAGCTAACCATTTCTGTGAGTTTTAACTAATGGCAAATGATCTGTATTTATTACACAGGGTGCCTCACTCTGGGTGTCTTTACTGCTCCACAGGACTATGGGTTCTCTACCCTGTGCTTCTATAGAAGAGTGATTTTAAATATTGTATTTTATGTATAAAGCTCTAATGTTACTATGTTTTATTCATAAAATTCTATTTTCTGGGCACTTCAAGATTGCTTTAGGAATAAAGTTGGATGATTCTTTTAAACCTTGGTTTAGTTACAGAGCACTTCATTTAAGTGCTTTGTGTGCACCATAATAACAAAGAACATAAGACCATGTCTTGAAGACAAGTGCAATGGCATATGTCTTTTAGCACTCAGGAGGCAGAGGCAGGGGGATCTATAAATTCTAAGCTAGCCTGGTCTACAAAGCAAGTTTCAGGACAACCAAGGCTACACTGAGAAACCTTGTCTTAACAATAACAACAACAACAACAACAACAACAACAACACTAAAATATCATATCTTGAACTCACAGAATTTTAAATATAAGTTAACAAGCAAAAAATTAAGAGGCAAAAGACATTCTAAGATAAACTGCAGTTAGGTTAGGAACCAGCGTCATCCCAAACTCTCCACAATCACTGACGTTTCAACCAACTAGTTGCTTTTGCAGAAAGTTCAATATAAGGTAGGGTTTTTCCCCAGGAACATTCACTCCTGGAACACAACATATTACATGTTAGGCGTGATCATGACAAACATGAGGGTCAGAAGTCACCAGTAGCTTTTCCCTCCATGTGTTTTTATGTATGTGTGTATGTGCACCATGCACATTCCTTGTATTTGTGGAGACCATATGAGTGAATCTGATCCCCTGGATCTGGAGTTACAGACAGCTGTGAGCCTCCATGTAAATACTAGGAATTGAACCCATAACAAACGTTCATAACTCTTAAGGCATCTTTCAGGCTCCATTAATATCTTTTAAAAAGTGGTTTTAAACCACTTATATTTATTATTTTGCAGTTTGGGAGCATCAAAAGTCCAGGCATGGTTTATCTGGAATCTCTGATCAGAGTTTCTACAAGAAAGACAAGATACCACTATGCTACCTGCCTTTAGGAATCTCAAGGTCCTCTTCTAGATCATAAGCTGCTGACAGGACTTAGCTGTGAGAAGGTGCAGGACTATGGCTCTATATACTTGCTCTTGTATGTCAGGGACTCTCCCTCCCCCCATTAGCTGCCTGGAGTCCTCTTACACTGTGGCAGTTTATGCTATTGAGAAACATTCCTCTTCAGGAATTTCCTTCTTAAACTGTGTATCTGTGTTTTAGCGTTCTATTATTGTTCTAATTATTGTGAAGAGACACCATGACCAGAGTAATTCCTATAAAGTGAAGCATTTAATTGGAGCTTGCTTATAGAGGTTTAGTCATTATGATCGTGGTGGGAAGTATGGCAGCATGCAGGCAGACATGGTGTTAGAAAGGTAGCTGAACGTTCTACATCTGGATGAGCAGATAGCAGGAACAGAGAGATTGGCCTGGCTCAATGTGAAACTGCAAAGCCACCTCCTGTGATATACTTCCTCCAACGAGGCCACACCTACGCAAAAGACCACACCGCCTAATGCTACTCTTTGAGCATTCAAATATATGAGCCCATGGGGGCCATTGTTATTCAAACCAACACAATCTGATTGAATTATTCCCATCCAGAATGATCTCACTCCCCCAGAATATATTGATTTGATGTCATAATCATGTCTGTAAAACACATTTACTTTTGTATATACTCATCAAAGCAGTGTGAAATTCAGGCTGAACTAAGGGGAAAAAATCAGTTGCTTAACGTTCGTCTCTCATACAACTTGCAATATTATAATGTGAAAGCATTGCTAAAGGTCTTTATATCCAGGTAGAGACTTCATAGCCGTAAACTATAACCACAGAACATTAGAGAATAAGTAAAAATATGTTAGCTTTAGTCTCTTCTATCTTCCCATAAATATGATCACATAAAAGAAAAACTGTGTCCACATAATTTTTCAGGAGTATTATCATTCAATATTAAATAGACTGTGGAAACTCCTAGAATTGGTTTGGTTTGGTTTGCTTGTTTACTGTATTGAAAGTACTCAAAGGAGAATAAGCAGCTTCAAACTTCCACCTTTACCACTGTCGCCTTTTTAACTCTGCTTGACAGATGAGTGCAGTATCTCTTGGGCTTTCAACAGACACTCTTGCCGTTGGACACTCACATCTGTAAAAACACCAGGTTAGCACCTTATTTATTTATTTATGAGTTTATACATTAGGTGTAAGACGTTTCCTTTTAAACTGTTTTTACGGTATATAAGGAATAACAGAGGTGATTTATAGTAGTTTCAACACTGTCTCTTTAAATCTTTATATTCTCAACCTATGAAAAATGAATGTTCAGAAAATGAAAGTGTGTCTGTGGGCAAGTATGAAGTAAGGGTTAAACAAATACCAAGTGCCCAGCAGGACTAGGAAATACACTGGAAAAGCCTAGAAAAATGTGAGGGTCGATAAAAAAAATCTTCTCTATAACCAGTTGATGGTCTTGCCAGTGCTACACCCTAAGGCAGAAGTGAGGGTGCACCTGTCTCCACCTCTCCTGTAACTGGACTGGAGCCTTCTGTCCCAATCACTGCTGGTAAATCAGGACGCTGCTTACATTAGTAACAGGATAAGGAAATGTAACCCAAGAGTTTGGCCCCTGCCTGTCTGCCCTGCTGATTAGAGCTTCATTCCCAGACAGGAAGCTTCTCTTCATAGTGAATGAGTCAACCCAGAAAGTTTCTTCAAGGTGCTAAGTGATTGTTAGGGCTCAGTCCTCACGAGCTATTCACATGATCCCTTCCAAGGCTCTGGGGAAATCACAGAAAAGGAGGTGGCAAGAATGTAAGAGTCACAGGATGGGAAGGAGGGCCATGAGCTTCTGTTTTCTAAGTATGACATGGCCCTTACACTCATAAAGTCACAGAAGCTGCAGTTACCTGCACTAGAGCAGGCTCCATCAACATTCATATATGGGGGTGGGGCACATAAGGCCTATGTCTTCCTGGAGAGCTGCTGGCACACTCCAGTGAGTAGTGCCACAACCATGGCCCTGCTGGCTGACCTAATTAAATTCAGTGGACCTCAAAGCAAAAATGAAAATTAAACCGAACAGCGACAAAATTCCAAAAGCTGTCCAAGTGCGAAAGAGACTTGGGAGAACTGAATGGTTTTAAGTGTGACCATGCATATGTTATATGCATGTATGAAATCATCATCAATGAATAAACTAATATTTTAAAGAAAAGGCTCCCAACAACCTGTAACATCTGCCTGGTGGGTTTCTTCCTGAGGCTTTAAAGAGATTTTGTTTGGTTTTGCATTTTGTAAACACTGTAATCTCTGTCTCTTCATGGTGCTTGTGTGTTTGTTGAAGTAATCTTTATTCCTGGAGTGTCTCCTAATAGAACAAAAGCCTTAATACTTGGGGGTTGTATCTAACTGTCTGTAGCCCCTGGAAGCCCTCCTGACTGTCATTTAATTCATTATCCACTAGATGTTTGTTGAACAAAAAGAATGTTACTTCTCAGGGGCAAGCACACAGAAAGTTCAATGATGATGTGCAGGAGTTATTATCTGAGCAAGATTTGAATTGCGAGTCGAAATAGTGAATGAAGTTTTGAAGAGTGGAGGGTGTACAATACATAACTTATACTGGGAAAGGAGCAGCAGTGGGGTCAAGGTAGGGGATGGAAAGTGTACACAGGCCTACGAGAGGACCGGAGGTCTAACGAGCCGCAGAGGCCAGTCAGGTGGCAACGAAGGGAAAGTAGACTACAGCCTATGGAAGTTTGAATTTTCAGAAGGACAAGCAGGAAACATTGACATCGTTCAACAAAGAAGGAAGTACAGCACTGTTTGTATGCTCAGGAAGATTTGTATTTAATGTCTCAAGAAGAGAGACACAGGACAGAGATTTTTGCCTAGCTTGCGGTTTGAAGCTGTTTCAGCATTCCACAAAGGATGTCAAACAGTTTCAGTGAACTTTAAAGATTTGGGAGCTCTTTAGAATAGAACTGCTCATTTTGTATGTGCTCAAGGAGGAACAAAGAAGAGAGGAAATGAGGGGGAAGGGACTTGTGGAGAATCTCTGAGGAAAGCACAGCTGGAGGACACAGGACAGTGTCATGTTCCATCTACCCTGTCTGGGGCATCTTATTGGTCTGGAGAGAGTTTCCAAGAGCACAGACATTACAAAGCCTGAGGTTTGGCACAATTAGAGATCCCAGTAACAAAACCAAGCAACCTTTAGTTGGGTTGTCTGCATGTGTGCTGCAATATTGTTTATATTAAGAACTCTTATATTTTAAAAGAGAAAGCATTCTATCAATAACAAACTTTGAAATAACCTGATCTTTTTATGTTATTAGAGAACCTATCCAGATCACCAATACTAGAAGTTTCTTTTAAATAACTAACATTAATTTTCTAGATAAATAGCTTCTTAGTATTTTTTGGTTTTGATCAACAAGAACACCTTTCAAAACATAGTTAGCGTTTCACTTCAGTGTATGCATCTGAACATTCCAAAGAGCTTCAAGGAATGCAGAAAAGCTGACAGTAGGCAAATATTGGAGTAAGAAGACTCAATATCTTAAATATGAAAGTGAAATTGGATTTCATTATACAGTATGGAAAGGATTACAAAACCCACAGTGCAAAGGCAGTCTGTTTGCTTCCTTTTGATGTGGTTGTGGAGTGGAAGTGCAATTAGCCATAATGAGACTTGCGTGTGCAACTCAAAGGGACTGGGTGCAAGATTGCAGCAGGGCTCAAAATGCTACAAGCTCAATCCAGTCTCATTACAACATATAATTTTATTGTCTCCTTAGATAGCACAATTTTTATGTTATCAGAGTTTCCCCAACCCATTATCTCACAAATGCAATTATAAGTGCATTATAAATTCACCCACGCTAATAAAAAAAATCAAAGTAGTAAATTGATTTGAAGTGACAAATGGGGTTAGGGAAGAAATGGTGGTGAAGTTCTAAATGGAACGTTGTACACCCTTATCGGTCAGAGAAAACCTGCTTACGCTAACTGAGGAATATGCCTGATACTAAAGTAGGGCTAGTGAGAGGATTCAACCAATAGAGATGTTTGCTGCCAAGTTTGGTGAACTGAGTTTGATCTATAGGACCTACATGGTAGGTCTCCTCTGATCTCCACATACACAGGCCAGGATGTGGAAATCCATACACATGTACAAATAAATAAAGAACTATAATAACTATATAAACTCATTTTGGTTTTAGCATGCTATATTTTTCTTGGCCAGTAGATAATCTTTTTTATTAGCACACATTAATTATACATAATACTAGATTTCATATCACTTCATAGTGTATAGAAAACATGTTGATCATATTCACTACCCGGTATGCTGTCCTGTCACACCCCCGCTCTCCACTTCTACTGATCCACATTTCCACTTCCCAAATTATCCCCTTTCTGTTTTCATGTTGTTTGTTCCTGTGTGTGTATTGGGGGAGAGGCAGGTTGTGTATATTGTGTGTGTGTGTGTGTGTGTGTGTGTCTCGTAATGAATTTATTAGTGTTGCTTACAGGAACAAAGGCAATGTACCAGTGTCTACAGCACTGTAGAAACTGTTTCCCAAATTGGCAGCAAGTATGAATTATTAATCAATCTTCATCAATGGGTGGGATCTCTGGAACCCCACCCTCATCCATGAGGGATGGCTGATGGGCCATATTTGGGGTCTTGTGCAGATTGACACAGTTACTGTTAGTTCACGAGTGGAAAGGCCATGTCTTCTTTAGAAGATAGCTTTCTACAACACTTTTGTTCTGCAGGCTCTTTTATTTCTTCTGCCATCTTCCTGTGATGTCCCTTGGACTTTGGATGGGATAATATACATGTCCTATCTAGGGCTTTGATGTCAGGATCCATGTATTCTCAGCCTTTTGATCTGTGATAAGTCTGTAGTAACCACTATCCACAGCAAAAGAAGGCTTTTCCAGCCAAACCGGAGAGTAACACTATTTGACCATAAACAATTATTATTTCCATTTAGCAAAAAAATAGGATCCGCTGTTATGGCTTGTAAGGAAACTAGCAACAGGCTTTTGGACAGGTTTATGGTACTGGGCAGGAATTCCTTCCAATGGTTACTCCCAGCAGAGCTATACTACTCTTGGGTCAGTGGAAATATCTTGCCTGGCAGGTTGGCACTTTCATTAGTTTGCTTTCAGTTGCTGTGACAAACACATGACCTAAAGCAACTTTGAGGAAGAAAGAATTTATTTGGTTTACACTTTCATATCAAAGTCTATCACTGAGGGAAGTCAGGGAAGGAATCCAAGCAAAGTTCCTTGCTGGCTCACACACAGATACATGCTTAGCCAACCTTCTTACATAGCCCAGAGCCCTCTGCCCTGGGAATGGTGTAGCCCACAATTAGCTGGGTCCTCTTATATCAGTTGGAAATCAATATACAACCCCTCATTCCCACCCTCCATGTGCCCTTGAGACACGCCCACAGGCTAATCTGGTCTGGGTAATCCCTCAATTGAGATTCCCTTTTTAAGTGACAACTTGACAGTCAAAGCTAACTACTCAAGCTCAAAAGGTCCAGAACAGAGTGAGACCTTTGGTTACTTTTCTCTCCCAGCAGCCTGCTAGTGTTCTTCGGATCTATAAAAGCTACTCGGTAGGAAGGAAGCCTTCAGTTCAATTCCAGCTTGGTTCCTCTTTGCCCTGTGACTAAAAGCTTGTGGTGTCTTGCCAGCAAGCTTGGTGAGAAACCAAGACCAGCAGTAATATCCCGTAAGTTGGGAAGGAGGGAAACCTCAGACACCTCCCTCAGCAACAACTGACAGAGTATCCCATCTGTGACATTGGGGCCTTCATTTAATGCACCTGGAAGTTTCAGCCACCTGCGCACTGTGTCTCTATTCAAACTCTCATTTCAGTTCAAGTTTTAAATTAGCTTACAGAGTAGTAGGTTTCCTGTGACTACTTTTTCATTAACTTAGTTTCAGATGACACTCTCCCACTCCTTTACCTTCACAGCTGACATTCATATCCTGCAGTAATTTACACATTGGAAACTTATTTTGAATCAAAATAAATATAAAATTCATTGAAATTTCCTATTAGTACCATTATTTGAAGCTGACTTTTTTCTTTGTATCTGAAGGCAAAAATATATCATGTAACTAACAAAATAAATGCTTTCCCCTCTTCTAATGATAAATTTGTAGTAAAGGGAGTGTGCAGTAAGTCTAACAAGACAAGAGGAAAGTCTAACAAGCCAATCTTAGAAAACAATCTCCAAACTGTAGTTAAAAATACTCCATGAAAGATGTGTAAAACACCCCAGAGGTAATTGTTTCTGTGTTACTGGTTTTTACATGTTTGTAAGAGTTATAGGCAGCTCTTTATCTGAAGGGACCAAGTCAGTCCAAGGTTGAGTATCTATACCAGATTGCTTTCACATTGTATAAATGTGGTCAGGAAATAACTTTTTGTAACTACTGTATTTCTTAATAAAATTGTTCTTGTGATATTAGTTGTGTTTTTCCCACTGTGGTTTCCTATATGAGATTCAAATAAGGTAGCTGCAGTAGATATTTCCCAAGAATTTATCAGTTCCCAAACTGGAAGTAGCAGATGGTGACAACTTAAATTGACATAGATAGGATTTATAATTTAAGTGGAAGCAGTTCCTAATCACCCATCCCTGGAAATTGTTAGGTAAACTTGAATTTCATGACAAAATATTTCATGCCAGATTCATGGTCTCATATCAGATTGATGGCTTAGAACAGAATTTTCTTAAATAAGTTTTTTCTAACTTGTTTACTTAGATGTCTGGTCAAAAAGTTAGAGAAATCACGTACACTCTCCAGCCCTTGATAATAGCACCACATACTAGTCTATGAACTAAGTTGTAACTACTATGATTAATGTATTTACTTTAATAACTGAAATTCTAAGAAATCTTATATGCTGTATGTAACCTCTGTGGAGTCCATCTTTGCAGAAGATGCCTTGCATACCGGTAAATAGGGGTGTTAAATCTCTAGTAAGACACTTTACTTAATTAGGTCTCTAAATTAAATCCTTTGAGTTGTTACATGGCAAGATAATAAATAAATTAATAAACTACAGTGCTTAACTAAGGAATAGGTTACTATATTTAGGACTCAAAATCATACATAATTCATGAAACAAGAGAATTTTTATACTAGGATGAGAGTTTAAGAACATAACTGAAGGGGCAACAGAGAATTCTCAACTGAGGAAACTCGAATGGCCGAGAAGCACCTAAAGAAATGTTCAACATCCTTAGTCACCAGGGACATGCAAATCAAAACAACCCTGAGATTCCACCTCACACCAGTCAGAATGGTTAAGATGAAAAACCCAGGTGACAGCAGATGCTAGAGAGGATGTGGAGAAAGAGGAACACTCCTCCACTGCTGGTGGGATTGCAAGCTAGTACAACCACTCTGGAAATCAGTCTGGTGGTTTCTCAGAAAACTGGACATAGTACTACCTGAGGACCCAGCTATACCACTCCTGGGCATATACCCAGAAGACGCTCCAAAATATAACAAGGACACATGCCCCACTATGTTCATAGCAGCTATATTTATAATAGCCAGAAGCTGGAACCAACCCAGATGTCCTTCAACAGAGGAATGGATACTGAAACTGTGGTACATTTGCACAGTGGAGTACTACTCAGCTATTAAATATGATAACTTCATGACATCTGCAGGCAAATGGATGTAGTTTCATCATCTTGAAAATATCATCCTGAGTGAAGTAAACCAGATCCAAAAGGATACACATGGTATGTACTCACCGATAAGTTGATATTAGCCCAAAAGCTCAGAATACCCATGATACAACTCACAGACCATATGAAGCTTAACAAGAAGGAAGACCAAAGTGTGGATGCTTCAATCCTACATAGAAAGGGTAACAAAATAAACACAGGAGGTAAAGGGAGGAAGGGAACTAGGAGGGAGAGGGGAGGAGGAGAGGAAAAAAGGTGAGGCAGGATCAGGTATGGAAAGAGACAGGAGAGAAGTCCAGAGGGTCAGGAGAATGAATAGAAATATTTAGCAGCAGGGGGTGGAGAAGGGAGGGAACCACTAGAAAGTCCCAGACATCAGGGAAGTGAGAGGTTCCCAGGACCCAACAGGAATGACATTAGGCAAAATATCCAACAGAGGGGAGATTGAACCTAAAGAGTCCACCTCCAGTAGATAGACATGGCCTCCAGTTGATGGCTGGGGCCACCCACCCATCTCAAAAATTTGAACCAGAATTATTTCTGTCTAAATGAAATGCAGGGACAAAAAACAATGGAACAGAGACAGAAAGAAAGGCCATCCAGTGATCACCCTACCTTTGGATCCATCCCATCTGCAGACACCAAACCCCTACACTATTGCTCATGCCAAGACATGCGCCTAGTATGACTGTTCATGTAGAAGTTCTACCAGCATCTGAATAAGAGAGAAGCAGATAAGCACAGCCAACCATCGGACTGAGCCCAGAGACCCAGTGGAAGAGTTATGAGAAGGACTGAAGGAGCAGAAGGAGCTTGTAACTCCATAGAAAGAACAATTATCAGCTAACCAGACCTCTTTGAGCACCAAGGGAACAAACAGCAACCAAAGAGTACACGTGGATGAGTCTATGCCTCCAGCTACATATGTAGCAGAGGATTTACTTCTCTGGCATCAGTGGGAGGGGAGGTCCTTGGTACTGTGGAGGCTTGCTGCCCTAGACAAGGGGGATACTAGAGAGGTGAGGGGAGAGTGGGTGGGTAAGCGCCCGCTTAGAGGCAAGGTGGATGGGGGATGGGATGGGGGCAGGTTGGGGAAGAGAGACCGAGAGGGGGGACAGCATTTGAAATGTAAAAAAATAAAATAACATCATCATCATCATCATCATCATCATCATCATCATCATCATCACCACCACCACCATCATCATCATCATCATCATAATAAAGAGTATATAGAAAAGAAAATAAAGTAACACCATGTAACACTGGGGGATGAAAAAGAATGTAAGTTAAAGTGTCCACATTACTTACCTTACTCTCTTACTCTTGGTAACAAATTGATGAAACCTAAGCCAATAACATTTTAAAGGATGACATAACTGACTTGGTGTCAAAGCCTATTTTTAAATGAACTTGGTTTATCCACACCTCTAGATAGCATATAGTAAAGCTTTATGTACAAGGAGAGATTGTAGGAAGCAATATCACGGGCCGATGTTGGGAAGATTTTATTATGAGGTTCTTCAGCAATGGGTTATTCCTACCAAAATCAGATGTACAATACATGGACACTTTCCTATATGATTTTAATATTAAGTTTTACTGAAAAAAAAACTTATTTTCATTTAAAATGCATGTATCCACATCAAACATGCTAGGCACCTAGAATCTGATGTGTTACTAGACTCAAACCCAAACCTTACACATGTGAGGTAAATTTAGTAACCTTGAGTTACCTCACTAGCCCTTTACATAATTTGAAGGCATTTGAAATCTGTTAACTGAAATGACATTGCCTCTTTCTGTGCTTTACTTCTTAAATGCTAGAATGATCACAGTGCTTATGCTTTGCAATAGTACAACAAATTAAACTTACTGATGAGACTGTTAGGTATTCATTTAATTCTTTTTTTTTTTAATATGGTTGGATTTCTTACATATTTTTTTCATACTTTATTTACATTTCAAATGTTTCCCCCTTTCCAGATCTCCCCTTTGGAACCTCCCTATCCCTCCCCTTCCCCTGCCTCTATGGGGGTATTCCTCCACCCACTAACTCTCATCTTCCCTCCTTGGCATTCTCTTATACTGGGGGATCTAACATCCTCAGGCCCAAGGGCCTCTCTACCCCCTGATGGATAACAAGACCCTCTTCTGCCGCATTTGTGGCCAGCATCATGGGTCCTTCCAGGTGTATTCTTTGGTTGGTGGATCAGTCTCCAGGAGTATCAGGGGGTCAGGCCAGTTGCCACTGTTGCTGCCTCCCTGGGGATGCAAACTCCCTCAGCTCCTTCAGTCCCTTCTCCAAGTCCTCCATCTGGGACCTCACACTCAGTCCTCCTGTTGCTATGAAGTGACTCTTGGTTATTTTGAACTTTTGGGCTAATAACCACTTAACAGTGAATTAATTCTATTGCTACTGAAAAAGTCCTTCACATTCCTGGGCTTTCCTGCAACCCATTCCAGAGTAATCAGAATTCATTTTATTGGATATTAATATTCTTTAAACAGTGATGGCTTCAGGAATTTATCATTGAATTTTGGTGAGTTAAGGTTTCCCTGACCCATTACTCCCTTACTGTTTACCATCTCTGTCTTTCTTCTTGAAGCCATATGAGTTAATCTATAACAGTGGTTCTAAACCTGTGGGTTGCAACCTCCCTGGAGGTGGGCTTAGAACAACCCTTTCACAGTGTGAAAGACTTAAGACCGTGGCAAAACCCAGGTATTTATATTACAAGTCATAACAGTAGCAAAATTACAAAATTTTGGAATCCCAAAATTTTTATGGTTGGAAGTCTCCACAACACAAGGAACTGTATTTAAGGGTTAAAGCATTAAGAAAGTCGAAAACAATGGTTTTAGAACGTTGTTGTGGCTTTGCAGGGAGGAATAGGCTACCAAGCAACAACCAGCAGATGAAACAATGTATCAGCTTCATTTTTTTTCTATTGATTCCAATAAAGTGCTGAAAGCACCGACCTTAACAGGTCCACAAGCTCGTACTGAAACTACAAATTTGAACAGATGTAAGTGTCTGGTTCTGAGTAAGAATCGTATGTGGGCATTTTGAGTTGTGCTATCTGTAGGTACCATGATCCTGGAAGAAAGTTGGGAAGGAGGGGTTAGGGTGGATGCGGCAAAGGGAGAGAGGGAGAGGAGAAAGGAGGAAGACAGGATGATTTGTTTAAACAGCACATACTCAATTGTGTGCATCATATTGTCCCCCTTGGGACAGAATGAATCATGTTCTTCAATATAGAAAAAAAAATAAGAGGAATATAATATGGTTGAGGTAATTTCTTTTTTGTTTGTTTGTTTGTTTGTTTTTGAGAAGGGCTTTCATACAGTCCAGGCTAGTCTCAACTTCGTGTAGGTAAGCTTGACTTTGAACTTCTTCTGCCTCTGGGGTGTTGAAATTACAGGCTTGTACCGTGGTACCCTGTTTTATGGTGTACTGAAGGTCCAACCAAAAGACTCACAGTAGCTAGGCAAGCATTACAGCCAACTGAACTACACCACTAGTCCACGAAGTAGTTTCCTCTATCAGTATTTATTGAAGGAAATTCAGAGGTCCCTGTGATGTTGTTGAACATGCTTTGTGTTATTGAGTCATGAGACTAAACTTAGAGGGTTTGTGCTACTATTCACTGATGTTTACCTCCAAGAACTCAGACCTCCAAGATGTAGTTTTGTCTGAGCTCTTGGAGGTAACTAATGATATAATAATAATGCTAAGACCTAAGAAATAGAATAGATCCTGGAAATATTGTGCTGACAGATGCTGTAGATGACCAGCAGTTATTCAGCACTGACTTAAGTTCTGGATATAAATAGTTGAGTAGGACAGTATCTCATCCTGAGATTTATGAAACAAAAATATAAACAGTACATTCCAGAAAAAAGATAGCAATGAGAAAATCAAACTCTGGTGTCTAGGTCATGCCATGCTGTTAGGTGGTCATAATCAATTATTGGTTTCATACTGTAAGTAACTAGGAAGGATGCCATGGAATCAGCAATCTGATAGGATTTGCATCTAGGATGGAAGCTAAAGCTCATAGATGCTCCTAGTTGAATAGAAACTACTAAAATGTGGAGGCCAAAATCTGTTATAGTCTAGTTCAAAACAAAATAGGAACTAAAAATCACAAAATCATACATAAACAATAGACTTTCACAGAAGAGGACTAAGTCCTTTAGCCAAAATGTATAATCCAACCCTCTTAAAAGACTTGCCATGGAAGCCATTGAATCCATTTGTGGGGATATGTTGAAATTCATTTGGCATAAACTTTACAGTCAGTCATTTTAGTTGCACAGTCTGTGCCGTAGAGCCTGTTTTCAAAGTTCCACAAATGGCAAATGAATTGCCAAAATATTTGGTCATTCCAAAGTGTAACTCATTAAAGAGTAACCCTACTGTTCCTCTCTCATGCCAGCCCTGAGTGAGCTATGCTGGGTCTGGCCTGAGTTTGGGTATGACAGTGATAAAAGGAGTCACACAGCAGTTCTGTAGTAGTTCACTTAGAACAAGATTTTCATGATTTATTTATGCTGAAGCATGTGTCACAATAGTGAATTAATCCTCATCATCATAACAACAACAACAACAACAACAACAACAACAATAATAATAATAATAGTTCAGGACACACACACACACACAGAGACTGCATTCGCCAGCCATGTTCATGTTATCAACTATCAACCTCTGATTGATTCCGCCTTTTTGCTGCCACAAACATACATGAACAAATTGAGTTGAGCCTCTGCTTTCACACCTTCTCAGCATGCACTCAGAAATGTGACAACTAGTCCTACAGTGACTCTGCTTTCACTCTGAGGAATTGCCACACTGTTTTCTGCAACATCTACACCATGGTGCAGACCCATAAGGGAGGCATAGGGATTCTGATTTCTCCTCATCTTCATCAACACTTACATTCTTCTGGCTTTTAATTATGGTCCATTTAATGAGTCAGCTTTCTGTTACTAAACCTCAAACAAGGTTTTGGAAGAAAGAATTGAGTTCACAAGTGTGGTCCTGTGGCTCTGTGCCTATGCAATCACAGCACAATATAACATGAGAACTAATGCAAGAAAGTCATTCATATCACAATGACTGCAAAGCACAGGGAGACTGGAAGGAGTTTACATGGCCTGCAATGGCTTGCCCTCATCTCTAACAGTAGCTGACTGAGACAGATGCAGATACTTACAGCCCATCATTGTACTGAGGTCTGAGACTCCTATGGAAGAGGTAGGGGAAGGATTGAAGGAGCTGAAGGGAATGGCAACCCCATTGGAAGACCAATGGTATCAACTAACCCAGACCCCTGGGAGCTCTCAGAGACTAAGCCACCAACCAAAGAACATGACTGGTTCCAGGCCTCTGATACACATGTAGCAGAGGACTGCCTGTCTTGTCTGGCCCAAGTGGGAAAGGATAGACCTAATCCTGTAGAGATTGGAGAAGGAGGATGCCACCCTTAAGGGGTTTCACCCTCTCAGAGGTGAAGGGGATGAGGGAATGGGGTAAAGAACACTGGAAGGGGGGAAACAGGGAAGGGGGCAACATTTGGGATGTAATAAATAAAATAAATAATTAAAAATATCTATCAATTTGCTATTGATCTAAATTCATATGAAGAAAATCTATTCATTTGCAGACAAAGAAATGTCAGCACTGATTTACAGCATTTACAGCATTACAATGCATTTACATGCACTGGCAGGACATAGGCACCATTGTCCGGTAGCTTGTAAAAATGAAATTCCGCAGGTACAAAGACTGAATATCACCACCCCAGAGACACTAAGTATGCCTATAAAGCCAGTGTGTCTTGTTTTTAAACCAACTGTGGAAATAAACCTTGAAAGTTTATTTATCCAGTTTCCTTATTTGAAACAGGATGATGTCCCCAATCCTGTCTTCCAGGGGTAATAAAATCTTTGTGCTCGCAAAACACTGAATTTCTGAAGCAAGCACCCAAACAATCTGGACTCCCCATCACCAAGAGAATTCAAAAGTCACTCATCTTTTATAGCTAAATGACCTCTGTATTTATGTACTGAAAATTACCTGCTTAGAGAGCCATCTGGACAGCATTCTACTGCCTGTTTGCCAGGGCTTGTATTAAAAGAGCTCGATGACATTGGGAGTGGGGAAAAATCACTGATAAAAAATGAATGTGGGGAGAGAGTGCAGATTTCCTTGCCCTCACCAAAAGATCAGAGAACAAGACAGATAACTGTGATGACTGTTTCAGCATAAAAGACAATCTTGGCTATTATTAGTTGTTGATGGTAACAGGAGCCTGAAAGCACAAAACTGGTGTCAGGCAGACAGGCGTGTCAAGTGCTGGTGTGTTTAAAAAGCATTGGTTTCAATATATATATATATATAAAATCAGTTGTTTAAATTCTAGAGTGTGTGTCACCCTAGTAGTGAAAATCCAATTAAAAGCAAATATTTGGGAATCTTATTATCTCTTTTTAAGCATTAAATAAGCATAAGTAAGGAGCACACTGTTACTTTCAACATGTTTCTCCTCCAATATTTCCTTTTAATTCCATCAACCAATAGAAACCTAGAAGTTGATCTATTCCAACTTCTTTATGGATGCCCAGGAATTCATTAAAATGATTGGTAGTTCATTTCTGAGCACACAACTAACAGCTGTATTCCTAGTACATATTTTAATTAAAAGAGTATTTCAAGCACCGTAGCAGAGCAATACTTTTTATTTTGTTCTGACTCCTGCTCTTTGTCCTGGTCTGAAAGTGGCAGGCACTAGGACATGGGCTTGAATGCTTGTTATTCTTTATTTATATGCAGAGAAATAGGATGAAAAGATGTATTACCCAGCACTTAAAAGATGATGTCTTAGCTGGGGGTGATTTTTATGTTTTGGAAATGTTTTCTCTATATAATTATCATTTTTCTGCTGGCTCATCAAAATTTCAGCTTCTGTGTTTCTTCTGAAACCCACATGGATGCATGGATCATCATATTAAAAAAAATTTAAAGAATATATACAAATGAAATATAATAATAGCATAAAGGATAAACTTTAAAAATGTCTTCTTTTTATTTAAGAACAGAAATAAAAGTCTCCGATGAGATGTCTTTACAGCTTATGAAAAAATATAAAAACGACAATGCATCTCACTAAAGAGATCAGTGCAGTTAAACACACTACAGATTCAAAGATCGTTCCATTTTCTGATGGGAGTCATCTGTAGGCTTGAAGAATGAACCAATATCTACAACACACACTCCAAATGACGTTCTGACTGTTAGCAGATGAGAGGCCCAGGATGAACTGAGCCAAGGTTCATATAAAAATGTTGAAGCAAATTATGTCAACACAGCCATCGGAGGGAACAGGGCTCACCTGGCTCATCTGCTGCATCGATGACTAATATTCAGCTGTGCAGGCATCATATGTCACTGTACTATGTTGTCAAAGGTCTTCTTAACTCAAAGACATATTTGTTTTTAAGGGCGTGAACTTATTTAGTTGAGAACAGAGGATATGCTTGTTGACCAAGTTGAGGTCACAGGGTAAGATTTGGTATGTGAATGGAAAGCACATTTCGTTTCATTATTAAAGCTTCCAAAGGCTTTGAATAGGCATGAAGTCCTGTTAACTGTGTGAACCAGCCTGACATCAACACTTCTATGGAAATGTTAAAGCCCTTATCTTTCCTTGTATGTAAGATAAAGCACTATATCTGGGGGCTACTTTACGAGCTATAATCTGCTTTTCTAGAGGCAGCTTTTTCTCTTCACTCTGTGGCCAAAGAGATGCTTGTACTATGTTGTGAGTTCTTTTCTTTCCTGGTTGTTTGGAAGCCATCCAGATTTGTTTGTTGGCTGCTAGTTTATGTCCCTTTATCTAATGGATGTGGTCAGAGCTGTTTCTCATGGTACACACGAAATAGACATGATCAAGAAATTCAGGTAGCATCTTAGGAAATGGTTGACATCTGTATAGGCATTTGTCATTGCCTTGACATTGATTTACATTTTAGTATTTTTGTGCAACATACTATCAGTTAACAAAAAATAGTATTTGATAATATAGTGCTCCTTTTGGATGGGTCTTTGGAGAAATTCATGGAGTAGATTAAAAGTAGAGATTTCATTACTAAGTTCTGATTCTCTGGTGACTTGCACTAAAATCACTCTCCATGAAATGAGTTTTCTTATGTTCCAGACAGACACTCTCTATATTAACACTACTTTAAAAAGTAGTTGTTTTAAAGTCCACTTAGCAGTCAAGGGTATAAACCATGCTATAGTCCTCCGCAACTCAAGTATTTTATTTCTGTTGGTGTGCAAAAGAAAACCTTTTTAGGAAACTTAAGATTTAAGCTTCAGATACACCAGAAGTTTCCCTTCTACATAAAATATGAATGTATTTTTTATTTGGGTGTATATTTTAATATAAAATCAATAGTGCAATAAAAAATCTGAAGATATATCTGCTTCCAATAACTTATGGTTTTAAATTCAACACATGTTGTGTGTTATGTGTATTTGATATATGTGTGTTTTGTGCATGGATGTATACAGAGAGTTATGAATACCAATATGTGCACATAAAGAGGTCAGGATAATGTATCAGGTGCCTTCCTTCACTACTCTATACCTTAGTTCCTAGAGGAAGGGTTTCTCACTGAACTGGGACTCCTTTTGAGAGTCCTGCCTCCAATTCTGCCACCCAATTCAATGTTTACAGGCATAGATAGCCAATCCTATCATTCTACATGGATAATGGGAATTTGAACTCAGCTCCTCATGCCTGCAAAGCAAATGCTTTCACCCACTGAGATATGACTCTAGCCCAAATTCCACATGTCTTGATATCTATCTATATCACGTCTTTTTAAAAAAGATTTATTTATTTTTTATATGAGTACATTGTAGCTCTCCTCAGACACACATTAGAAAAGTGCATCCGATTCCATTACAGATGGTTGTGAGCCACGATGTGGTTGCTGGGAATTAAACTCAGGACCTCTGGAAGAGCAGTTAGTGCTCTTAACCATCTCTCTAGCCCTATATCATGATTCTTTATAGAAACAAAGTCAAGTATATATGCATCTATATGCCCACGTTTATATACCCCCCCAACAAAAAAGAGATATTATATGACATTGCCTTAATTCTTATGGAGGCTGGGAAATCCCAGTCTATCCTATGCACACAAAACACCAAGGAAAGCTGACTGTGTTTCAAAGGCCTATGAACAGATTTGAAAGTGAGACTTTCAGTTCAAGTCGGATGGTCTGAGACCCCAAAGTACAAGAGCTTGGTGCCCAGCTTAGTGAGCAAGCAGAGAGCAAATTCAATCTCATCAACGTTTCAGTCTGTTCTGTCCCTGTACAAACTGTAGGCTATCAACCGGTCCTGGAGAGGGCTGTTTTACTCACTCCACCACCTCAAATACTAGTTCCAGGTTTCTGAACTCCCAGGCTTGGTCATGCTGACAACATCAAGTTACACTTCAATGTGTTGTAGAATGTGTTCCAGGTGTTAAATTTTACACTATTGAAAAGTTAGAAAGGCAAGAAATGACACCCCTCCCCCTGGAATTTATGCCTTCAAGCTATGAAAGAAAAAGAATGATATACTTTGGATTAGACGGTGGGAGATCACAACAGCAAGCAAATGTCACATGGTATGACTGTGTTGGTTCACATGGGCATGAAGGATGTATGTGTTTCTAGGCAACCAGGATTCCAGGCAGAAAGTCACTAGAAGGACAAATGTCTGAGGCAAGGCTGTACCTGGCAGAGTATGGAGGAGCACAGTGAGAGAGGTTCGTGGGAGATTCAGGGTGTGTGTGGTTTGAATAAGAGTGGTCCCCATAGGCTCATATTTTTGACTACTTGGTCCCCAGTTTGTGGAACTGTTTGGGAATGGTTAGGAACTGTGACTTTGTTGAAGGAGGTGTGTCCCTGGGGGTGAGCTTTGAAGTTTCAAAACTGCTCTCCTGCCCTCCTCCTCCCCCGTCGTGTGTGTGTGTGTGTGTGTGTGTGTGTGTGTGTGTGTGCGCGTGCGCACGCATATTTTGCTCTCTCTCCTTTCTACTTGAGGAACAAGATGTAAGTTGTCAGGTGTTCCATCTTCTGAAACTGTAAGCCCAATTGAACAATGTCTTTTATAAGTTGCCTTAGTAATAGAAAAGTAACTAAGACAGGGTGGATGTAACGAGAGATGGCTGGCCCTGAACATGTCTCTAGGGAACAATGAAAGGCTTTTCAGAAGAAAAGTAATGTTTTACGAGGAATGTTTTGTTGTTGTAAGTTTTGTTTTGGAGGTGTTTATGTGAATAAATGGCAAATATTCAACAAAGAAGCGAGTTAGACTATTGTAATAATGACATTTTTTAAGATGCTTTCTACACATAAAACTTAAAGAAAGTAGTGCAAAGAATGGAGTGATGTGAGTATGGGAAACAATCAGCCCATTTCCAATTTTCTCACTATTTCTTGAGTAAAATAAAAACATAAAACATACACATACCACCAGTTCGAAGCACAGTGCCATAGCCGCAGTAAACCATGGAAGTACAGAGTGAGAAAATCCTGAGCAGGATGCTTAATCTTAGTGTGCAGAATTAGGGAGTTTATAAATCTGCTCCCTAACCCCCCCAGTTAAACACAACTTCTATCTGGCCTTCATCCCCTTAAACACAGGAAGCTACATACCCAGGGAGCAGGCAGAAAGAATGGTACTTCTCTAGACACCTACAATCAGTTTAATAATCTGCTTTAAACAATACACGTAGTTGCAGCATTCCAATCATCATGTACTCAGTTATGCTTTGTCTCTTGTTTTCAGGATATTGCCACGATTTGTAAAACTCAAAAAGTTCTTCCAAGGTTTATGGACATCCATGCTGCAATCCACCTGTTTAATCATCCAAATGTGTCTTTTCAATCCTTGTTTGGAGCTTGCTAAGGATATGATAGGAAGAGCTGATTCTCTTATCATTCATGAACGTAAATGAGAGACTACTAACCGTGCCTTTGGGGAAAATAAATATTTGGCAGAGCAATCATTAGTTGAAGGTGTAGTAATTCACACCAAAGTAAAAACATGCGGGTTCTCTCTCTGTAAGGTAAGAGGCATGGCCATTTTAAGCTTGGTTCAGCCCTTTCTTTGGCAGATATAATAACCTGATTTGATCATTGTGTTTCTATTGTATAACAGCAGTTTTGGGGGTAGTTTTCAAAATGCAGCTTTATTAAGCTTTTTAAAAAAGTATTTGCCATCAACAGAAATTGTTTAGTAATAAAGCACAAAGAACTTCATAACGGACAGAAGACAGGCAGAGGTTTCTTGTACTCAGATATGCATGCTGTCCCATGTCGTAAATATAGTAAGGTAAAAATGATGAACAGCTATGGAGATGAGTGAAACTATCCACGCAGACCAAGAGAAATGACCGATTGGGAGTTAATGTTGAAGTGGGTTCCTACTAGTGAGAGAGGTAGATGTAATCAATGTGACAAAGAAAGAGGATGGATTAAGACACAAGTGTAAAGTATCATTTACTTTGAGTGAATGAATGTATGCAAAGCACACAGTATAGGGTCCGAGTCACACAAAGTTCACAATAAATGGTTTCAAATGCTGCTGACAAACTAAAAAATGTAATGAAAATTTCACCGAATATCACCAATCTGTCAGAATAAATAGCGATGTTGTATTGGTTTGTTTGTGCTTCAGGAATCAAATACCTGGGACTGGGTAACTTTATTTTCCTCAGTTCTGGATACTGGAACTCCCAAGATTTTCTTGTCAGTGTTCACTGTTTCCTCAAAGTTTTATCCTCATAGGGTAGAGGTTGAAGACAAGACAGGCTTAAGCTAGTTCCCCTCCGGCCTTTATTAATCTACTCATAAAGACAGAGACCTTATAGCTTAATTATTTCCCCAAAGACCTCACCTTGTAATGCCATTACAAAAGGGATTAAGTCTCAACCGATGCTGGTGGCACACATTTCAACCACAGCTTACCAGAGCTGAAAATGCTGCTCTGTTTCTTGTTCTTTGCTTAGGAGTGTACCTGTCAGAGTCAGACCTTGGGATGTCTGTGTCAGAGTTTGGATCTGTGTTATTTTCCTAGGTCAGTGGGTTAAAGGATGCAATCTCAGGAAAGCGCTAGGTGGCTAAAATTCCTTCCCAGGGTAGGGGACATGTCCATCTTCTTCATAAGGTCCCAAGACACACTGAGATAGAGTTCTACTAAAGTTCACTCTGGAGAACCAGTATGTTTATTAGGCTTCCTTACAAAGCATAGATGAAAGGTTATCTACAGAAGGGTGGGTACTTTCCCCAAAAAATCTGCATAGGAAAATCTTTACTCAGTAGAGAGGGTGGCTCTCTTTTCATTTTCAGACAAGTGAGTTTTTTAAGCATGTAGCAAGCACAAGCCCAAGTCATTAGTCACAGATAGATAACATCATGAAACCAGGGGCTTACAACAACTAGCAGAAATAACTGGGGAGCCCTCCTGAAACACACCCTGGAGTCCCAGATTGAAAGAGCTCTGTGCTGAGTGAGCATCTGGCTTCTTGTTCCCACTACAGACATGTTTCAAATTATGGGGGAAGCAACGGCAATTTCCCTGGAGATTGGTTTGCCTTCTAGCTGTTCTGGAGACCTAAATGCTTTTAATAGCTATTGTTCTTCTTAGCCTCTGATTTTGGGGCCCAGCCTGACATAGAATAACTAGAAAAAAGGATAGATAGTTTGGGATAAGGGGTTGCTTCTCACTTTTAGAGTCCACTTTCTGTAAGTGTGAACAGCATGTGACAACTTGCCAATTACCCTTCACAATTCACACTTGGGACCAGCGGGTTTGCTGTGGAGAGTTTTCTTGTGTTCTATGATGTTTAGTATGATCCCAGATTTCTATCAAAGATAATAATGGTATGTCTGAAGTGTGACTACCAAAAATGTTCTCAGACATTTTCATAGTTCCCCTAGAGAACTACTGTCTCTGAGTCAAAAGAGCCCTAGACTGAGAATTTCCTAGATATTATATCGGGAATTCCAAGTTTTGGGTGAGTGCATAAACTGGGCCCATCCTTTCATATCTTCTAGTGTTCCTCAACATATTAAATCATAAAGAAATTTAAAATAATTATTAAGCATACATGTAATTTTACCAAAATGATGAAAGGAAATTTGTATTCTACTGAGATAAATATACTTGCTTATTTTTACATAAGGGTATCATGGCTGAATATTGACTGCAGGACAGAATATTTTCAGTGTTTTCAGAAATAATTATATTTTTAATTCATCAGTACTAAGATTGCAGCTTCACATAAATGAATAGTACAAAATGACAAGTGTTTAAAGGGCCAGTTCAGGAATGGTTGAAAATTCTGTCCTAATCTCCAACCAACAATCATGTAATGATTTTATTTTGTGTGAGTAAAATTAAAGTTAGCAACTCAACAGCAATTTTTAAAATCAAACATTTTAATACTGTACAATACATAGAAAAACGACTTTAGTACTTCATACTAACAGAGAACAGTAGGAAACTATTAAAGGTCTCTTTTCTGTAATTAGACCATTGGTTTTTTAAGAGCAAAATACTTTGCATGTACAGTCACCACAATGCAATTCATTGCATGTGGTGATACACTAAAGTATCATGATACACTAAAGTATCATGAGCCTGATCTGACATGTTTCAGTCTGTGTGCACTGGTGTTACAAGCATGGAACTGTGTGCACTGCAGAGTGTGTGTGTTCTGAGCTCAGGTGGCAGTAAAGTCTTGCACTATGACACATGAGAAAGCTGCCAGAGATACCTCAGATTCATTATGGTTTGATATTGGGTTGATTTTCTGGCTACATGTTCAGAAACCTTTTGCTATTGTCAATTTTCTTATGATCCACATCTTTTTCTCAGTTTTTCTAAATCTAATCTTTGCTTAGACTAATGAATAATCAAAAGATCATGAATTGTTTTATTTATAAGAATGTACTTCATAGTATACTATTTTATACAGATACCTTAGGATGCTAAGTTCACAAGTGAAGTATACAAATAAAAATCTGTTGATTTAATATCATCTTTAATGGAAGGTAAATTTAATTTCACTTGGAAGCATACGAGGAAGAAGTTACAAGTCATTGACTCTTCATTATGAACTACAGTAAACTATAAATAGTATAAATATAATATATTGGATAGAAAAGTGGCAAGAATTATTGTAAATAATGCTTTTTTTCCTTCCAAAAAAAAGTCAATTAAGCTGATACAATAACATATTCATAATACAAAATTTACTCTGTTGAATGACATAGCATTTATTTTTAATATATCCCCAAATTAGGCTGTAACAAATATGATTTACTAAATATCTTGAATCATGTAATTATACCTTTTCAATAATCTTAGCAGCTATACTCATAAACTAAAATCTAAAGGAGGAAAAAATGAACATAAGTATAGTAGTTATTGACAGAGAACATTATAGATTCAGAAACAGACCTTGTCTTTCACATTCTACCATGATGCTGACCTTGACAAGCCCCATTATTGCTTGGTAATGTTGCTGGATGTGATATGTGTCAAACGGAAGCACCTTGGAAATGTTTTGGTTAGAAGGGCTGAGTGGGCCCAGCCCCTGCCAGAGCTCTCAGGAGAGAAGCCCATTTCTACCACTCATGCTACTGCAGAATCTGAAATGGAGAAGGTATATTTCTCTTTTTGGTAGTGTCATTCTAGTGAGCGAACTGCAACAGTGGAATCTGGACATGGTGCCAAAGCTTTGACAAGAGACTCAACCAGAGAAGTTAATCCAGAACTAGTATCAAGTGAGAGAGAACTGGGAGACTAAAGGGGGAGCCTGCAGAGTAGGCAGACCAGGGATACTGTCCATCAGAGGCATTCACAATACAGTGGAATTCCTGTCTTCCTCAGCAAGCAGCTGTATTGGGAAAGTTTTGAAAATACTTTCTACTAAGGAAAAAGCCACTCTCTTTGAACTACTGCTCAACTTCTGAAACAATGCATTCATCTCTCTCACTTGCTCATAAATACGTCAAGCAGCTGCTGAATAACACCTTCACTTCTTTAAACATGCAAGCTGCCAAACGTTGACACTCTGTGGAATACATCCTCCTGATTGGCTGAAGCCTTTGGCCTCATTGGAGATACAACCCTATTCGGTGAGCTATGGTGACAAGCACAGACTTCGCTGAAGATTTTCTTCAGGGTTTAAATTTCCTAAAAGAGAATTGTTTTGGTTCAAAGCTTCTGGAGTTTCTCTGAAAATGTTTGGTTCTAGACAGAATTTAGTAAGGGAGCTCTGGAGTGTTCATTGTAGCAGGGAGCTCTAGAGAAACTCCTGTGAGACCTGACTCTGCACACATCTTAGGTTGTGGTTTTATCCCGAGAGGATTCCTCAGAGTTCTAATTAAGTGAGGTACCTGGGAGAGCAGGGTTAACGAAACAGCTGAGATCATGACCATGGCAGGGCACGATAGCGGGAATGTGCGACACATTTCTACTGTCTTTTGTGTGCATGGTGAGACCACTGGAAAACAACTAGCTGAAAATCTGCCTGTTCCCTTAACTAGATTCCCTGTTTTGTAATGTGCTCAGATCACATGGGTAATCCTAAAACCATATTTATGGTGATTGCTGGTGCGTAGTTGCTGGTAGTGGCATTTGTGTTTCTGAGTGTGTTTTAACTGATCCTCCTTTACGTTGCTACGTTTTTGGTTTTGTTTTGTTTTGTTTCTTTGACATCTGCTCCTTAGCCATTTAGATAAAAAGTAAGAGGGAATAAAAAGGAAACTGAAAGTCGTAAAGTAGGGAAAAATGACAGATAGAGACACAGGAAACTGAATGTCACTATGCACAGTGACTTTTAAAGGGAGAAAAAGCATAAAGGAGATGAAAACAAAGAGCGATGACAGCAGCCAGGAGGAGCCAGAGGAGCAGCTAGAGGAGGCACTGCGGACTGAGAGCCCCAGTCTGCACACACTTACCACCATTCCCACTTAGGATATGCTGCTCCACCTGCCACCAAGTTTGCTAATTTGGACCAGTCACCAAATAAAGATGGTTAGATAGAGTGCTCATAGTCACACTTCCTGGGGTCTGATCTGTCTGCTGAACTAGCTGAGAGTGGGTTGAAGGACTCTAACAAAACCCTAGCTTGTAGATGTTTAGACCAGTAAAAGAGGAGGGTATCTTGAAATTTATCCTGTTCTAATCCAAAGCAGAGCTGTGCTACAGCATGAAGAGAGGCCTTCCTTTGTCTCTACAGGGGTTGTGTCTGGATTGATGCCTCACTTGAGCTGTGTTCTATGTGCATCTTTCACAAAGGGAAACACTAAAGAATCAAAACAATTTTGTTCCTTATTTTTCCTTAATGATAAACTAGAAAAGCACAAACATAAACACTATTCTGAGCCTGAGGTTAGAAATTTCTTCTGAGGGAAGACTTGGTTGCTTATAGGTTTCTGTAAGTAGCTTCATGACTTTAGGGAAGTGTGATTCCCATGAAAAAGAAAAATACTATTGCCTGGAATAGGGGTTGCCACATCTCTTCGACCTTGCTCCTGCAAAGACTGATGAGATAACCACACTCGATCTTTTTCTGCATCAAATACCATTTTAATTAACATGTGTCTTTAAGCTATTGTTTCCCAATTTTTAGCTCTAGTAATTTCCATGAGTCTGTCTAGAGAAAAGAGAAGCTAAAACATTAGGTTTTAGAGTACTTGTGCTTGCTAATAAATTCTATAAAGCCAAGTACATCAATATCAAACATAAAATCATACTATTCAGAAAGAAAAAAATGTAGGAATAGGGGGAAAATATCAATAACATTACTGTTCATAGCTGAAATTATCTTCTGCAAAAGGTGAAGGATGAGATAAATATCTGTAGCTGGTTCCATTGCTATAAACACACCCTAACCCCCCCCACCCCACCCCACCCCCAGGCTGATTGTTAAACAGGTCTTTCTTAGGCTCAGCCTGATATAGCTTTAATGCAAAAGAGCTTTGGGAATGCCTGCTTTTAAAAAGTGTGTATTTGCTTGTATCAGACCAGTTGAAGATGAAATGACATCGTTTGTGTATTGCAAAAATGATCTGTAAAACCACTTAAAATTCCACTTGTTCTCTCAGGGATATAATTTATTCTCACATGGTTCAGTGCTGTGCATTTATTGTAATAGCCATGGATTTCCGGTTATGTTTTCATCATGAGTTCCTCTTCATGAGACTTTCATGTTTTAAGACGTATTTTAACATTTTTACCTTTAATTGTGATGAAATTTCAAACCAATACTGTATTAATGTCAAGGTCTCTTGAAATGTGGGTGTTGGCTTGCCTAAAACTTCCTGAGTGAGGTTTGAAACACATAATTATGCAGGTTTAAAAATCACTGGTAATAATCATGTTTCTATCTTGTGTTTTAGTATGGATGTAATAATGTTCATGCTACAGCACTAATGTCATTTGGAGTGAATTTCAAATGCCTACATTGCTAAGGCACCTTTTTTTACTTGAAATTGTCACAATACTGATCACACAAAGGAATTCCTGCCTTGGAGGCCAGTCTTTACATTCAACAGGAAGTAGTATTATTAAAAAGCTTTTGGGGTGGGGTTGAGAGGTGGCCTGGATATGCAAAGAATATAGGATTAAACCCTGACTGTGGCAGAGAGAAAAAGACATCCTGTGTGTCACCAATAATCCCAGCAACCAAAACCTTCAGTTGAGTATTTCAGTTGAGTGCATTTAAACTGCAAATCCCTGGAAGGCCATGTGGCCACTTAGTTATTTATTGCTATTTCATTTGAGATATATTTATGTATTTATAAAATTAAAATCATTATTAATGCTTTGTAAGACAGCTGCCATGTGAGAAATGGAGTTGTAATAAGCATAGTGATACAAGAGGTAGGAATTAATATTTTTCCATTGGTTTCAACTCTAGTCAAAAGACTTCATTTCTGGTAAGCTGATCTTTAATCAAAAGGTTATGAACATGAAGGCGTATGTAGAAAGCATTTTTTTCCTTTTAGATCTCTAGCTACGGTTTCAAATTAGCTGTTATTTCTCCATCATTTCTGTGATATTTGCACTCCAGGAGCTGAGTCAGCAGAGGATTATTAGAATCAACCAGTAAAGGGAATGATTTGCCGGGGACCTCGCAGAGACTTCAGGACCCAGCTCTTAAGAGCGCTGCTGGTTTGTTGGCCGACTCTTAAGCGCGCTGCTGGTTTGTTGGCCGAGAACACCGTACTACTGTTTTCTCCCATTTTTCTACTTCCCACTCCATGCCTGAACACAGAATAGACAGAAGTGTACTACCTGGATAGATAATAATAGTTTTCACGTAAGATCCTTAACCTTCTGTGAGCAATATATCTGGCCTCAAACAAACAAACAAACAAAAACAACGAAAACCAGACACAGTTCTCACCTGCCTCTGATATGTGCCTGTAACAGTTCCCTCCTTACCTCTGACATGTACATTTTGTTGAAGTTTTAGCACGGGTGATAATGAAGCATTCTAAAATGAATAGCAAATTCCCTTATTAATCAGAAAGTAGTGAGTGAGAGATACAAGCAGAAAACAGATGAAACACAAAGAAATGTTTTGACTATTTTACCTCTCCTAGAGCTCTGGCTTCCAGGTGTGTGGTGTCTGGTTTTCCTTTGTAGGGATATGGTAGATTGCTAACCTTTGTGCTAGCTGTAGATAACCATCTTTCCCCCTGGGCCCCACTTTAAGTCAGAAAGAATGGCCTTCTGCTGCAGCCACACTAAGGGAGCACCCACATAGCTCCTGAGTATCACTGTTATTCTTGGCCTTTGTTACATATTTGCTTACTATTGTTGTCTGGCTGTGCCTCTGCTCTGTCCCACTCAGGTAGTGACCCCAGTCTAAACTCCAAGAGAACAAGAGCCCTACTTGCCTCTTTCACAGCTCTGTTTATAGGTTATCCTCAGCAGTCAGTAACTATGGAATTCTGGGAAGCATATAATACACTCAGAAAATAAAGCTAGCAGGATTCAATTATAAGAAAAAAGTAGGATTTACATTTTATGCCACTCATATTTTATTAAAGGAGGCAGCAGATTTATTTCATGGGTGCTTAGTTGTCTAGTGGGTAGGATAGGCATTGATTGTCAATAATTTAGCAATTTAATTTTGCTGCCTATTAATATGCATAAAGCAAGTGCTTTGCTAAGTATTTTCATGCCATCTCATTTATTCTCCCAAATGTCCAATAAGTGGCCAATATTACTTATGACTATTGACAATTGTGGTATTTGGAAATTGAGAATTACTGACATTAAATAACTTACCAAAAGTTGCTGTGCTAATCAGATGTGGATTGTGAATCTGAGACCAGTTAGTTCTCTGCAACTTGAAAAGCCAGTAGCTTAGTTCCCCATTTCTTGAAACAGTTTCACTGTGTGTAGATCAGGCTAGCCTCTAACTCTGCATCCTCCCTAGTGCTGGGACTGTGTGAACACACTGCCGCACTGGCCACTCGTGATCTGAATTAATTTATAATAAAGCCTTTCACTGGAGCAGGTGCTGTTCTTATGTGTTTTCTTGTTTACACATCTTACTAAAGCACGTGCTTGTTTCTATGAACGTTCTGTTTATATAGGAGAGCTCTGGTTTTGATTTTCACTAACTATGCCCCCATATAGACAGAAAGCAAGCATATGGCTTTCCTCTGCTACTTTTGCTTTTGCCTTATTTTATTGAAGTGGAAATGGACACATCAAATCATACATTTTCTTCCTTTAAGATTTATCTATTTCATATGAATAAGAGTTTTGCCTGAATGTATGTATATGAACCACATGCACTGAAAGAGAGGGCTGGATCCTAGAGTTATGAACTCTAGTGAGTCACCATGTGGATGCTGGGAACTAAAGCCAGGTTTTGTGAAGAACATTATGTATTCTTAACCGCTGAGCATTGCTCCAACCAGAAATTTTCTTTTTAGAAACAATAATGAAATTTTCTCTATCAGATGGTTTCACCAGGACTCAGAAGAATGTGAAGAAAAAGATACCCTGCTTCTAAGACATGAACTTATATGTGCCCAGTGTATGTTCAGTCTCTGGAACTCACCCAGGTCTATTATAATATCTTATGGAAAAGCTGTCTGAATAATTTGGAAGCAGTGTCACAAACACAAAGAGTAATGTGTTAATAAGTCCAGTTTCTACTTCTAAATGTACTTGTTTTACGTTATACCTGAAACTACCTCAAAATCAAGCAGTCCTACTCCTGGCTATGTATCCAAAGGAAAAGAAACCAGTGTGTTGAAGGGATGTGTGCACTTCCGAGTTTAATGGGACTAGGTACAGGCCAGAAATGGAAATTATCTCAGTATGCACCAAGTGGTGAATGAGTAAAAAGTGAGTTCATAAAAAAAGGGATACTCTTCAATCTATTGTTTGATGGGCACTCATCAGCAACAGTCGAAGTAAAATTTTGTCATTTGTGACTACATTAATGATAAGTGAAATGAGTTAGGCATAAGCCAGGTAAATACTTCAGGATTTCACTTCTGTGTGGAATGTTAAGTATTGATCTCATAAAAGTTGAGGTAATAGCAGCTATCAGAGTCTATAGAAAATAGTAAAGACTTGAAAAGCCAGGTCAACAGGTGCAAAGGTTGAGTTAGATTGCAGAAACAAGTCTCAGTTATATGACATAAAATCCAGATGAGGACAACAATATACGTATGAGAGCAGAACAAAGGATGTTCCAGGTTCTGATAATTTTTATTACAGTTATTCAATTGCAATTTTTTATTTTTAAAATATGATTACAAGAAGCCAGAAACTGGAATTGGTCTAGATGTCCACCAGCAAATCAATGGATATGAAAAATGTAGAACATTTAGACAATGAAACATTATTCAGCTGTCAAGAAAAATAAAATAATGAAATTGCAGGTAAATGAATAGAGAAAGAAAAATCATTCTGATTTAGGTAATCTAGGTCTGCTACTGTAGAAGATTCCTTAAATGAAAAGATACGGAAAGTATCTAAGTGTAGTGACCAAATAACAGGAAGCTGGAACCCCGACTGCACAGCTCTTTTCTCCAAGTGAAACTTCCAGTGCCAGGAATGGATTATGTTTAGTTGAGTGGTTGATCAAAGGAGCCTCATAAAAACCTCTAAACATCTCAGGCTGTTGCCAAGGCTATTGGTTGCTCTCTACAAATAGGCAAAGTCCCCTTACCGAAGACAACACTTATATATCTCACTGCACACAGAAAAGTTGAGCCGGTGCTAAGCCAGAAGCTTTGCCTCTACTGACTTCACCACATCCATGGTACTGGAAGGTATTCTTCATGCCAGCAGATAGAAGGATAATCATCAGCTCAGCTATAAATCCTGAGACCTACAATAGTGATCTGCCTCTGAGATATGCTTGGGCAATTGGTGGTGCAAATGTGGGAGTAACCAACACTTCTCTGAATTGAAGGCCCATTCCATTAATGGAACCTATGTATGCTTGATGATGCTAAGGATGGTCAAGAACCTGAGACTGGATATGGGTCTAGGGAAAACAAATACTATGGTTTTGCTAAAGGAATGTGGCAATAAAACGACTCTCAGTGACATCACATTCTACCCATAGTGCCACGCTCAGCCATCATCAAAGTAGCTGCTTCTTGCAGTATACATGAATCTGACAGAGGCTCACAACAGGACAGTGTGTAGAGAGCGAGAGACTTTGGAGCTCTCTAGCTTAAGTAGAATGTTCTCTTCAGGGCTCAGGACCTATGTAGAAGGGCAAGGACATAAAGATTTTAAGGGCCAGAAGAGATGGATAACACCAAGGAAGCAGTATCTTCCGGACACAACAGGATTGCTGCATATACAGACTCACATTGACTATGGGAGCAAGCACAGGGCCTATACAGGTTCAAGCCAGACAAGGTTGCAGTGTGTCCCAGCACAAAGAGAAGAACGTGGACATGGGCCCCCACTTCTGTCCCCAAAACTATCTGCAACTGATCCCCTTTTGCAGTGGAAAAATTAGTCTTCTTCAATGAAATCACTCTGAGTACATTAACCACTTCTAGGGGCATCCTGAGTAGTAGGCCCATATCCAGGAATAGCAGGCCAACATGAACTGAATGCAACGGTATTTTTGTTGATATTTTGTCTCACATTGCTTTGTTTCTGGCTTATTGTTCTTTTCTTGTATATTTTTATTTCTGCTTTTTGTGGGATTTGTGTCTGTGATACATATACATATATTTGGAGAGAGAGAGAGAGGTATGACATAGATTTGGGTGAGTAAGGAGCTGGGGAAGATCTTGGAGGAATTAGGGGAGGAGAATGATCAGAACATATTGTATGAAAAATACATCAATATAAAATATAATTACAGCATTTAGCCCTTTCCTCTCCTGTCTTACCCCTTCCATGCCCACTCTCTCTTAACAAATTCATAGCTTTCTCATCATTAATCATTGTTCATACACACACACACACACACACAGAGTTTGTTCAGTATTGCCTGCGCATACATATTTCTAAGGCTGAACACTTGGTTTTTGGGAATCAGTCTTGAGGCTCAGCCCTGGGGAACAGTAATTCTTCCTCTCTCAGCAGCTGTTAATCATTTGTTGTTCTTCACCTAAGGGTACAGCCCAGTGAGATGTGCCCCCATCACCCTGTCTGCACTGTGATATCAGCTTGTGCTGAAACTCTTCAGGTCTTGTTTAGATGACCTATGTGATACGTTGAATATTGAATGTATTGAAATATTACAATGTATCCAAAACTATCTATAGTTTTATATCAACTTAAAATATTCAAGAAAACATTCATTTTGATTAAGACATTTGAAGAAAGAACACATGGAGACATATGACAAAGGCCATTTGAAGGTAGCCATGATTATAGGAACAAAGAGCGAAACAGTGCCAACAGTGAGAGCAAGAGACAGAGAAAGCAGAGAAGGAGGAGGAAGAGCTAGTAACACACAGAACCGAAGGAGAAATCTGCTCAGCTTTTATTGTACCTGTCAACCTTCTTCTTTTTCGATAATATCTCTATTTTTTTATTTTTTATTTTTTTATTTTATTATTTTAATTTTTCATACTTTATTTACATTTCAAACGTTTCCCCCTTTCCAGATCTCCCCTTTGGAACCCATTTCCTCCCCCAGCCCCTGCCACTATGGGGGTATTCCCCCACCCACCCACTCTCGTCTTCCCTCCTTGTCATTCTCCTATACTGGGGGATCTAACACCCTCAGGCTCAAGGGGCTCTCCTCCCCCTGATGGCTAACAAGACCCTCCTCTGCTGCATATGTGGCCAGCACCATGGGTCCCTCCATGTGTATTCTGTGGCTGGTGGCCCAGTCTCCAGGAGTATGGGGACAGGGTGGGGGTGTCAGGCCAGTTGCCACTGTTGCTGCCTCCCTGGGGATGCAAACTCCCTCAGCTCCTTCAGTCCCTTCTCCAAGTCCTCCATCTGGGACCTCCCTGTCAACCTTCTAAAAGTAAGTAACCCTTTCTTTTCGAAAGCATTGTATGAAAGTATTTGGATACAGCTCTCTATTTTTCAATAAAAGTTAAGTTCCTCTCATTATCTGGCTTTCCCACTTCAAAATACAGGTCAGAGGAAGTAATCAGTTAGAAGTGTCTCCTCAGAGTGTTTGTGTACTAACATGACTATGGGTTTGAGAGAGAAATGAGAACATATACATCCATGCATATTGTTGAGGCACAACGTTTTTGCCACGGAGATGTGAAACACTCTCATTTTAAAATTTATTTTTGTTAATGAACACACATTAAATATAATTGCATATTCTATAGATTTAAGTACTTACATTGTCCTCTTAAGATGTTTTGAGAGAAGCAGTTAGTTTACCAACCCAAAGCAGACATTCCCTAGGAGCCTCTAGCATTAATTCAGATCCTGCATATCTTCAGTAGGACCAAATTGATTGGACAGCATACAAAACTGTCTCATGCCCTGATTTGGAATAATAGGGAAATCATATTACTTCAAATAGATTGCAGTATTTAGGCATTTTATTCTATAGCGTTATAATCTTCTTAAGCTAAGTTATAGTATTTTAAAGATCCATTATAATTAGTCTCAAAAATCATGTATAAGTTATTTTTAAGCAAACCCTACTCATAGTCAATGTGTGTGTGTGTGTGTGTGTGTGTGTGTGTGTGTGTGTGTGTGTGCGCTCATATATAAAGGATACCCAGCTTCAGAGAATGACTGATGATTAAGTCTCATTGCTATGAGAACAAACCTACCAGAAATACCTTGGGAGAAAGGACTCACAGGGGACAATGAAGACACAAAGTGTTCATGGCAGCAGGACACAGGTTAGTTGGTCACATTGCAGCATATCAAGAGACGGAGAAACAAAGCTAGGGCAGGACTGGGATGTAAACCATAAGAACTACCCCTACTGACCCACTTCCTCAGACAGGTCCTGCTCCATAAAGGTTCTATAATCTCCCAAAGAAGCACTACCAAAAGTGCAACACATGTTCAAACACAGAACCCTATTCAAGACATTGATGAGTCAAACCATAACCATCTTCCCTTGGCTCTCAAGTGTTCAAGGTCATCTCATAGTGCAAACATATAGGGTATAAATTAGAAACTCTATAAGTTAACAGTTGCCATTTTGTAACTGTTGCTAAAATACAACAGTTACAAGAACACTTACAATATTGGAGTGCTTTTGTTTTGCAAGACAGGGTTTCTCTGTATATTCCTGACTATCCTGGTACTCACTCTATAGACCAAGACTAGCTTCAAACTCTGAGATTTGGTTGACCCTTTCTCCAGAGGGCCAGGATTGAAAGTGTGTACCACCAATGTCCAGCAATGATATAGTTTAAAGAGACCAATGTTCAAAATCTCTTCTGAGATTCAAGGAATCTCTTCACTGTAAAACTCCATAAAACCAGAAACCTAGTGACATACAGTTCCAACATATAAAATTTGTAGAGAAAATGTAAATCTTACCCCTACAAAGAAAAGAATAGGAAGAGAGGAAAAGATAGATCAGTCCAAAGAAATACCTAAACTTGGTGAGGGAAACACCAAGCCCTAGGGCTCCACATCTGTCATATGTTGCTTATGTGGTCATTTTCTGGGTATGAATGACCTTCCTGACATTATCCAAGTGAGGTTATATATATTCACAGTGCTGCTGCTTGGAACATCAATGTGCTCTCACTGGGATGGTTTCATTCCATACCCGCTGCTTCCCTAGGCAGACATCTTGCATGCCTGGCATCTCCATTATTGTGGGGTGTGTTATGTCACTGTAACTTATACTTCAACTTCACAGCTTTATTCACAGCCTACCCCGTAGCTACATGCAGGAAATATGACCTTGTCGCATACTATCTGGCCTCAGCAGCCTTCTGGAACAGCAGTGTAAGCCCTCCTGATTCTGAAGCTCTCATATCTTATATTCCCGACAGCCAACACTATGGTGATGCTGTTGCCAGGCTCCGCTAGCAGCTCAGGATGTAGCCCTGCCTCCTCTTCCCACAGCTGACACAGAGTCTGTGTCTTGGCAGTACCTAGAAAATATTTTTGGCAAGGCATTCTGGATGCTCTGTATTTGCAGGTACTCTTTTCTTTCCATTCAAATGCAAATTTTCAAAAAGAATTTGCATCTGTTGGGTAAGATCTTTCCCTCAGATCACCTTTGCGATCATGCTAGAACATGCCAAGTCTCAACAGTTTTGCTATTGACCTCGGGGGGGGGGGGGGGGGGGTTGTCAAAGCCTGTGTCCCAAGTCAGATCTGGCCCCCAGACTTCCTTAAGCCAAATAGAACTGTAAATTAAAAATGGAAAGCAGCAAAGGGAGATTTACTCACTGGGAAGCAGGACAAAATGTCCAGGGAAGCCACATCCTTCTTCAGGGTCCAGAAGTGCAATCAAAATTAAACTAGAGGACAGCTGTAAGTAGCCCTGGTCAAGGCACTCCTTAAGCACTGACCCATGATGATCTGGCCTCCAGTCTCATCTTGTAAAGTAGTCTGACAAGTTGTTAGAATGGTGTGAAATCTCTCTCAGGGAGATGAATTCGTCCTGGCTGGTGTCTTTTCCTTAACCCAGCATGAAATTCTGCAACCCCTCAGCTGTCCATGACCCTCTCCCCCAAACGAACACGTTTTTTATTTTAAAATGTCTTTCTACAGTTTCATCTCAGGATCTTACTATAAACTCCGGCTAAAATCAATGAGCACCAGTCAGTGCACAGCTGGAACGGTATGCTATCCTGAAACACTTTTCTCCAAATAAAGTAACTTGTTATTTTGAATTCAGCCTCACTTGGATTTTCAGAACACAGAGAATACAGGAAAATTCTTTGCTAGAATATAGATGCCAAGGGTCGCCTGTAGTCCTCTTCTCAACAGAGTGTCTGTTCTCTTTTGAAAGGCTGTGTGCATGGTTTTCACTGTCCACATGCTGGTCTATGAGTTTCCACCAGAATTAGGTCTGATTTCAGAATTCTAGGCCTTCACCAACTGGGATCCAGCTGTTCAACACAAAGGACTATGGGGTCATTCTGCATTCAAACCATCATAAAAATTAAACAGCTTTATAGCTAAATAACCAGAAGTCCACAAACCTATCTCTATTTAGGGGGAAAAAAATTCTGTTTGCACTGTCTGGAAGCTGTTAGCAACTGTCTCACCTAAATTTTGAGATTTTATATGGATAAAAATATACTCCTTTTAAATATTTATGACATATAGAATATTGTTTGAAGTATGAATATCACCATAGCCATTTGAATTTAGAACGACCAATGATGGAAATTAAATATTCTCATTGTTCCTTTAATTGGTGTGTCCCCTAAATAATAGCTCCAGACTTCACAGTAAACACATAATTTAAATGGTTCTGGTATATAGTGGTTCTCCAGAGAAGCTCACCATCTTCTTTAGGAATGTTGCTTCAACATACAATTTGTTATCCGTAAAATTAATGAATTTTATGTCAACAACTAAATGTGAAATTAAATAAATTAGGTGATTCAAAATTGTGCTTCTTTCTCCCTATTACATCATAAGAAGAAAGCACAGACCTTTTCTCCTTTTAATTTGTATGTGCTCTCTGTGCTATTTTTCCTAAATAGATAATAAATATACAGGTAGTATAAATCTTTTTCATTTTACACACGAACGTGGCCATCATTCAAGTCTTCTGGATGTGGTCACGTGTGGTGGCACTGCATGCCTTTAATACCAGCACTTTAGAGGCACAAGTAGGCAGATGCATGAGGTTCAAAGTCAGCTTGGTCAATATAACAAAATCCAGGCCAGCCAAAGCTACACGGTGTGACTCTGTTTCAAAACACCAAAACTGAGAAAAGATTTCTGATGGCCAATTTAATCTTATGTTAGTTTAGTAAGAAAAGTAAAGGCTAACTTTTACAGATTAAACTTGATTTCAGAATTGTATTTATTAGCCTAATACTTTTGAGCAGAAGAAACATAAATTACTTGAAAATAAAAACATTAATACAAAGAATGAGTAAACCTTACACTGTACTTCTTTATCAAACTTTATATAGTCAAACTAGTGTCTTTTTAGAACTCAGGCTAGATATTACCCATAGACATGTGTATGTGTTGTGGGTATTTTAGATTCACACTCACATACATACACACATACTTTAGTAATTAATTTACTTTTCTACCTTTTATGCTTTTCTCATAAATATATATATAAAACACTTATATGTCCATGCTTTAGTGACTCTCTCTCTCTCTCTCTCTCTCTCTCTCTCTCTCTCTCTCTCTCTCACACACACACACACACACACACACACACGCACACACACACGCACACACACACTCACACAGTTCCTAGGTTTGTGGATTATGATTTAATTTTTCTTTGTTAGCTAGACTGAGCTAAATGATTGTACAGATATATGGGAAAATCCTTCTGGATATATCTGTAAGTCTGGTTGCAGAAGAGTTTAACTTTTTATATCAGTACAATAAGTAAAGAAGATTACCCTCACCGGCGCATAATGTTTGCTGTCCAGGGAAGAACAGAATGCTAAAAAAGGACATGTCTTCCTCTCCCTGTCAAAACTAGCAGTACTGGCTCTCACACTAGCTAATGCGATACTGACATACCTGGCCTCTGAATTTGGACTGAGTTACTCATCATCACATACATTTTCCATATTTATCACATGCACTTCCTACATATAAATGTTATATAGTATAATTTTATATAATATCTACACTGTTATTCTTTATATAGCTATAGCTGTATGTTTATACAGCTATTTGGTGTACATACCATACATAAATACATACATATGTAAACACACACAAACACGTTCTTTTTGTTTGTAGAATTCTAATACAGGTTTGTGTATACAACATGGTTCTAAAAGAATAGAGTTTACAGAGTGACTTTTCTGGATTGACTGAGACTTCTGGAATGTGTTCTCTAATATGATTATATTTAATGCTGTAAATGACTGTTTCCATTGATAAAGAATATGACAAATGCCTGTGGCATGAAATGTTTATAGAGATATTCAACCTGACTACTTCCAGTCAGCCTCTTACTAGAAATAAGTTTCACAGGCCTGTATATGCAATTAATCACATACTTGAAGGTCTGATGAAGACAGTAGCATTGATCAGTTGCTCTCAGAGGGAGTCCTCAGAGTCCCAGAGGAAAAAAGGGATGAGTGTTGAAATTTCTCACTCAAGAACTCATAGAGAGAGCATGAGCTTGTGGGAGTGCCAGGAGGGAAATCCTTGTCTCTGTAGCTGCAGTTCTGTAGACAGTAATACAAAGCCTCAACCTGCAGTGGCTGAAAGACAGTACAAGCAGAACTTCTAGTTTCACATTGTCTACTGACAAAGTAAGGGCTAAAAAACTGAGAACAGGGGCAAAATGAGATGCAGGTATGCCGAAAGACCTCACTGAAGTGAGAATACTGAACCTTGAATTATAATGTGTACTTCCCTAAAAAGTACTTCTCTAGTACCAACGGAGCCTGGCAAGAGTGACTTCCCCAAGGCCCTTTTAAACCAGTGGCAATGGAATCCTCACACATGGTAGTAACAGCTGGATTGACTTCACAGTGTTAATGGGTTCCTTGAGGCCACTGCTGCCTCAAGATAATACTGACTGTCCATCGAAACGCTTGTTGATGCTTTTCTTCAAGATCTGTAAGTTGACTCTATAGCAGCAAGCCTGTACAAAGCTTGGACCAGGAGGAGGTGCTTCAGTTTTCCAATTTTTGTTGGTGTTGTTGGTGTTGTTGTTGCAAGCATGTACAGAAATGGATTTGAAAAGTATAGGATGATGTAGAAGAGTCATAAACTTAAATCAGGCTAAATGCATTTATATGGACTTGCTAAACAGATACTTCACGTTTAATACACTGTAGTTTTAGGAGGTAAAAAAGCACTCTAGATCTGGGATTTGGATGTTTGCCTGAAATAGATCAGGAGATGATCCTTTGCTGTGGTATGAATATGTTTTCAAAAGTGTTTTCCAAATGTTCTCAGGTTGGAATCTTGGATACAATAAGAATATGTTAAGCTGGTTGTCAGAGCCATTAAAAGGCAATTCCTGATGGAAAGGAATTAGGGCACTGGGGGATCTACCACCATAAATGGATGAACTTTGGTCTCAAAGAGTTGGATGAATTTTGTAGGAGTTAATTCGCCCCAGAATGGGTTGCTGTAAGAGTCTAGCATCCCCTTAAATCTTTGCTTTCTGACTTGCTGTGTGGCTCTGTCTTCCATGCATATTCCTACCATGTGGGATTCAAACATGTGACAGTAAAACACTTTTTCATGTCTAATACTTTGAAGTAAATTACCCCTTCTTATTTATAAGATACCCAGCCCTAGGTATTTTGTTACAGAATCACAAAATAGACTAGAATGTCCACTGTGAATAAACTAGAAATGCCCAACCTTTCCTGATCTGATGTAAAGATCAAAGGCTAAGGGATGTTATAGTGGGTTAGACATTTAATACCTACACATTGACATGGGTAGAGTCCAGAAGACAAATCTTCCAGGAATAACTTGAGAAATAGATTTGTGATAAGAACTTCAGCATTCTTGATAAGTTGTGATTGGATAACCCCATGGATTTGCTAGGGACTGCTGCAGCCACTTAGTTCGAAAACTTAATACAAGAGAGTAGTGGAATCTACTCTCAACTGGTAGTCCACAACTTATAAACAAGTTACTGCAATGAATAGCTAAGTCAAAGCAGCCATAATAACAATGTTGTTCAGGGAGAATTATTTTATTAATTAGCTGATAAAAAGGGAAATGGTCCTAGAAGACAAAGAGATAACTGACTAAATTATCTGAATAGCAACGTCACAGGGAATTAATCAAATCATAAAAAGAGCCACAACTCCTCTATCACTTCCCAGATATGAATCAGTTTCCAAACCCAGAACATTTTCCCTGGAAGGGCAGCTGAATATGCTCAAAGAAATATTTCAGTACATTCCCAAAATGTTGTAACTAATCTTTTAATTTCAACTTTCTCCAAAAGTGCTTCACTGCCTTTTGGAGAAGAGCAAACGTGTATTGGCAGAAGTTCTGTAAGTGACCAGACTCTGAAAACAAGTGGCTTAGTGTGCTTGTGACACCCCAGTCATGGACGTGTACTCTGTGAACTTTCAACCCAAAGCATCTCACAGTTGGTCCAGTGAGTCACTAAAGGCATCCTGCAGTTTCTTCCTCCATTCTGATATGTATTACTGGATAAACAATAGCTGCTGAAAGAACTCTCAGTTTGGTTCCCAGGCCTGGAAAGCAAGGGTTATTTGCTGAGAAAACCCACAGGAAGCTGTCAGTTCTATCCAGGACATTAGTAATCAAAAGTAATACAGTATCTCCATAGGGTTTGCAAAGATGAGTCTACCACAAAGGCTTGAAAGATGTCTGGGTTGTCAGTCACCATCTCCCTACTCTTATATCTCATATTTGTCTTGTCTGGATGATGGATGGAACTTGAATAACAGTCACAGGTTATTTAACAAGCATAGGCAGATGTGGATTCCAATAGAAGCCACCGCACTAATGGAGTTTGACCCTTAACTCACTCCTCTAGTTACTGAGTATGCAGCTGTGTATTGTTCTTGCAAATTCTCCACTGCTGCATGTTAAAGATAACCAACAATAGTTTGATTTCATCTGGCAAGACTGGTGTTTTAGTGTTTCTGTTACTGTGATGAAACATTATGACCAAAAGCTTGTAGTTTATCATTCATAGAAGTCAGAGTAGGAACTCAGAGAGTGCTGGGACCTGGAGGCAGTAACCCAAGCAGAAACCATGTAAGAATGCTACTTGCTGGCATGCTACCTGTGGCTTGCTCAGCCTGCCTCCTCCTCCTCCTCCTCCTCCTCCACCTCCTTCTCCTCTTGTTCTTGTTCTTCTTCTTGTTGTTCTTGTTCTTCTTGTTGTTATTGTTCTTCTTGTTGTTGTTCTTGTTCTTCTTCTTGCTGTTGTTCTTGTTCTTCTTGTTCTTCTTCTTCGTGTTCTTCTTCTTGTTCTTCTTCTTCTTCTTGTTCTTCTTGTTCTTGTTCTTCTTGTTCTTGTTCTTCTTCTTCTTCTTCTTCTTCTTCTTCTTCTTCTTCTTCTTCTT
>JADRCH010000087.1:6217953-6306193 GCA_019843965.1 Rhynchomys soricoides
TGGATCGTGATTTCTGGGAGTGTCTATGTGCCCTTTGCATTACACTCCACACTGCATTCAAACTATTTTTGTGACTATCTCATTTTTAGGAATTAGTTTTAAAAATTGATTCTTTGAAAGGTTCATACATTGTAAAAGTTTGTTTTTGGTTTCTGTTTGTTTGTGTTTTCTTGAGACAGGTTCTCACTATGTAGACTTGGCATGTCTGGAAGTCCCTCCATAGACCTTGCACTTAGAACTCTGTGATTATCTTGCCTCAGTGTCCTGAGTCCTGGGATTAAAGGCATGCACCACTATGCCTGGCTTTTATACAGTTTGTTTTGCTCATATTAACATCCCTAATTCTTCTTAAATTCCCAATCCCTTGTCCCTACCCACCTAAGTATGTGTCACTTTTGTTTGTTTTAATCCTTCATGACCAATTTGGGATACCCAAATATTTTTAGGTGTGGTCTTTACTGGAGAATGGTTGACTTAAGAGGGGGTACACTATTAGAGAAGGATGTCTCTTCCTCTTCCAGGAGCTAAAGATTGCCAGTATCTCCACTGCTTAGAGTAGGATTTTGTTCCTGACTCCTGTCTCCTTACAAAGATTTAGTTGGCATGGGCTTGCACAGGTTTTGTCCATGTTGCTCTGGCAGCTGTGAGTTTGCATGTGCAGCTGTCCTGCTGTTCAGAAGATAATATTTCCTCATAGTCCTTCACCACCTCAGGCTCTTCCACTCCCTCTCCCTCAGTGATCATTGTTCCTGTGAAAAGGGTTGCAATGTATATGTTCCCATTAGGGCTAAGCATTCTTCACTCTCTTATTTCCTATACCATGGCATGTTGTGGAAAATGTGTGTGTGTGTGTGTGTGTGTGTGTGTGTGTGTGTGTGTGCGTGCATGTAAATGTGTTTTCTGTCCCTTGTATTGGACTTATTCAGTGTATTTAATAAAAAAAATTATTGGACTGGTAGAGTGCCTTCAGGTTTTATCATGCTAACATTCTAAATGAAAATGAAGATGTTTTATGGATACTAACCAACATAACAGTGATTAGAAAGCAGAAGAATTAATAGATTTGAAGGAAATCTTATGAATTTATATTACTTGACTGGGCTATTCCACTGATAACTGCAGTTCTCATTTTTAAGTCATTCCAGGAAGAGAAGATAACTTAGAAAGGATGACACGGACAAACGACTACAAATAGTTTAAAGGAGGCCACAGTTACATGGATACTAAAACCCCACAAAGACCCAACAATAAAAGAACACTTCAGACCAATTTCCCTTATGAATATCAATGCAAAAATACTCAATAAAATTCTCGCAAACTGAATCCAACAACACATCAAAAAGATCATTCACCATGATCAAGTAGGCTTCATCCCAGGGATGCAGGGATGGTTCAATACCCAGAAATCCATCAATGTAATCCACTACATAAACAAACTCAAAGATAAAAACCACATGGTCATTTCATTAGATGCTGAAAAAGCATTTGACAAAATTCAACATCCCTTCATGATAAAAGTCTTGGAAAGATCGGGAGTTCATGGTCCATACCTAAACATAGTAAAAGCAATATACAGCAAGCCAGTGGCCAACATCAAACTAAATGGAGAGAAACTCGAAGCAATCCCACTAAAATCAGGAACTAGGCAAGGCTACGCTCTCTCTCCCTATCTATTCAATATAGTACTTGAAGTTCTAGCTAGAGCAATTAGACAACAAAAGGAGGACAAAGGGATACAAAGTGGAAAGGAAGAAATCAAAATATCACTATTTACAGATGATATTATCGTATACTTATGTGATCCGAAAAACTCCACCAGAGATCTGATACAGCTGAAAAACACCTTCAGAAAAGTGGCCAGATACAAAATTAACTCAAGCAAATCAGTAGCCTTCCTATACTCAAAGGATAAACAGGCTGAGAAAGAAATTAGGGAAATGACACCTTTCATAATTGTCACAAACAATATAAAGTATCTTGGTGTGAGTCTAACCAAACAAGTGAAAGATCTCTATGACAAGAACTTCAAGTCTCTGAAGAAAGAAATCGAAGAGGACCTCAGAAGATGGAAAGATCTCCCATGCTCATGGATCGGCAGGATTAATATAGTTAAAATGGCCATCCGGCTGAAAGCAATCTACAGATTCAAGGCTATCCCCATCAAAATCCCAACTCAATTCTTCATAGATGTAGAAAGAGCAATCTCAAATTCATGTGGAAGAACAAAAATCCCAGGGTAGCAAAAACTATTCTCAACAATAAAAGGATTTCTGGGGTATCAGCCTCCCTGTCCTCAAGCTGTACTACAGAGCAGTAGTGATAAAAACTATATGGTATCGGTAAAGTGACAGGCAGGTAGAACAATGGAATAGAATTGAAGACCCAGAAAGGAACCCACACACTTACAGTCACCTGATCTTTGACAAAGGAGCTAAAAACATCCAGTGGAAAAGAGACAGCATTTTCAACAAATGGTGCTGGTTCAACTGGCCGTCTTCATGTAGAAGATTGCAAATTGATCCATTCCTATCTCCCTGTACAAACCTCAAGTCCAAGTGGATCCAGGACCTCCACATAAAACCAGATACACTGAATCTAATAGAAGAGAAAGTGGGGAAAAGTCTCAAACACATGGACACAGGGGAAAAGTTCCTGAACAGAACACCAATGGCTTGTGCTCTAAGAACAAGAATCGACAAATGGGACCTCATAAAATTACAAAGCTTCTGTAAGGCAAAGAACACTGTAACCAGGACAAAACTTCAACCAACAGATTGGGAAAAGATCTTTACCAATCCTACATCTGATAGAGGGTTAATATCTGATATATACAAAGAACTTAAAAAGCTAGACTCCAGAGATACAAATAACCCTATCTAAAAATGGGGAACAGAGCTAAACAGAATTCTCAGCTGAGGAATCTAGATGGGCTGAGAAGCACCTAAAGAAATGTTCAACATCCTTAGTCATCAGGGAAATGCAAATCAAAACAACCCTGAGATTCCACCTCACACAGGTCAGAATGGTTAAGATTAAAAACTCAGGTGACAGCAGATGTTGGCAAGGATATGGAGAAACTTGAATACTCCTCCACTGCTGATGGGAATGCAAACTGATACAACCTCTCTGGAAATCAGTTTGGCAGACCCTTAGAAAAATGAACATAATACTACCTGAGGACCCAGCTATACCACTCCTGGGCATATACACAGAAGATGCTCCAACATGTAATAAAGACACATGTTCCACTATGTTCATAGCAGCCATATTTATAATAGCCAGAAACTGGAAACAACCCAGATGTCCCTCCACAGAGGAATGGATACAGAAAATGTGGTACATTTACACAATGGAATACTACTCAGCTATTAAAAACAATGACTTCATGAAATTCTTAGGCAAATGGATGAAACTTGAAAATATCTTCCCGAGCAAGGTAACGTAGTCACAAAAGAATGAACATGGTAGGTACTCATTCATAAGTGGTTATTAGCCCAAAATTTCGGAATACCCAAGAGTCACTTCACAGCAACTGTAGGGCTGAGTGTGAGGTCCCAGATGGAGGAGTTGGAGAAGGGACTGAAGGAGCTGAATGAGTTTGCAACCCCATGGAGGGAGCAACAGTTTCAGCTGGCCAGACCCCCCGGAGCTCAATGAGACTAGACCACTAACCAAAGAATACACATGGAGGGACTAATGGTGCTGGCCACATATGTGGTTTAGGAGGGTCTTGTTATCCATCAGGGGGAGGAGAGGCCCTTGGGCCTGAGGGTGTTAAATTCCCCAGTAGAGGAGAATGCCAAAGAGGGAAGACAAGAGTGGGAGGATGGGTGGGTGGGGAAATACCCACATAGAAGAAGGGGGAGCAAGGAAGGAATAAGGTGGTTCCAAAGGGGTGATCTGGAAAGGGGGAAACATTTGAAAAGTAAATAAAATATCAAAAAAAGAAAATGTGATATATATTAGAAAAAAAATAAAAGAAAGAAAAACAGAGAAATACTGCTTCAGCTTCATTAGAAATTGACAAAAAGAATTATCTTTTTGTCTACTGTTGGACAAATTAATACTCCATTTTTAATTTTACTCTAAGTCTAATAAGAAAGTAATTGAATCATATCAATGATAATCCTTATTTATAAGCCTACTTACTTTCATGCTGTAATTTCAAGGTCTTATTCATTTATTATTTCCCAGTTAGTGCTGAATCCCCAAGAAAGATGTGTGAGTTTAAATATACAGAATTCCTAATAAAAGTAGAGTGTAGTTTTCTTTTGTATCAGGGCACTGAGAATTGCTTAAAGAACACTATAGGATCATTTATTTCGTAGAGTTTTATTTCCACTTTCAGTTTGCAGGATCTGAAAGGCTTAGGAAACAAGTGTTGTTAAAAGCAAATTTAAGTTGGTAAACATTGATCTACTATCTCTAATTATGATTGGTAATATTCTCTCTCCTCTTGTATCTCACTCTACTGTTGTTCACTCTGAACTTATAGGTGTACTTGGGTCATAAAGTCCTGTCATCGTGCATAATACCTTACTCTGGCATTTCTTTATTATACTTCACCAGTCAGTAAAAATAAGTAATATAAAATAAAATAAATAAAAATTGAAGGATGAGGAAAAACCAACAAATAGTTTAAAGGAAAATAAAGTCTTTAAGATAAAACATGAATAATAATACATTGCTATTATCACAGATTTTGAATAAAAGATGAATCTACATGATAAAACCACTCCTTGGCCCGAATACAGTGCTTCAGAGATATAATGATGAGCAAGTCTTTCATGACCCCATCTTTGGTTTAGAGTCCAGTGCTATATATGTGCATTGCTGAAGGAGACTCAGAAATATGTGATAATCCTTAAGTTTTGCATATTCATCCTCACTTCAAATGTAGATAGAGCCTGTGCATATAATGATTTTGCTCAGGTGATTAGTAATATTATATGCACAGTCAAGGGAAGATAAGAGATTTTCTCAATCCTCCTAACATAATCACAGGACTCCTTTAAAGGCAGAGTTTTCTTAAGTTGGCGGAATAAGAGGACATTAAGGATGTTAACTGCAGAGATTTGAACCTTCTCTTGCTAGCTGAAGAGCTGCAGACTCAAGAAACAAAGGTCTCAGACTCTGAAACAACAAGGAGCAGGATCCTGCCAGGCAGAAAGAATTTGGATGTGGCTATGTATCTCAGGGGCTCAGTATGAGAAATAAACTTTACTTTCATGTGTGTGATGGTGCACAGAGATTTCCAATTTTCAGAACTGTGATCCAATCAGCTGGTGTCACTTCAGAATACTACATGCATTGTAGGAATCTAATGATGTTTATTTCTATTTCATGTTGCGAACTGCAGGGCAGGGATAGACACCAAGGCTCTTTCATAGATGGCTGGCATATAGGCACATAAGCACCTGTCATATGGTGCTGAACACTGGGGACATCAGGCCTTCTCCTTTGGAGCTGTAGGTAGCTTACACCCAAGAGCAGTGTCCCAAGAGCACAGTGATAAAGTGGATGGCAATGACAGAGCTAGGGGATCACACACCATTTTCACCAATTGTGAGGTCTTCACAAAAGTCCACTAAAGTCAAGTGGAGGAGACCTAAGTCTTAGCACTTAATTTTCCCATGACATTGTAAGAAGTATGTGATATGAGGGAGGTGTGGCGGGTGTATTTGAATCACGTGATTTAGTGACAACCTCCTATCGTAATTTAAGATTTTATTTTTATCTTCTTCATTTTGTATATGTCAGAGTACATGAGTATGGGTGTGTACATCTGAGTGCAGGCACTCACAGAGCCTAGAAGGCACTCAACCGCAGGGAACTGGGTCATGTATTGGCAGTTTTGTCATTCTGGTAACCCATTTCTGGTTCTCTGTATGAACAGAAGCACTCTTAACAGCCGAACTATGTCTCTAGCCCCAATCTTGTTCTATTAATGTTAGTGTTTGGTGGGAAAATTAGAAGCGATGTACTAGAATGAAGGCATTGGTGCACTCCAACAGCAGGTCAGGGGTATCAAGATGTTTAAAGGGGTATCAGTGTGCTTGAATGTGAAATATAAATCCACCTGATAAACTCAATAATAACAAATGCCAGGAATGTTGACTTTAAAATTAACCTGGATTTCTAGAAAAACTCATACATTAAAAATGGAGATTAAGTGTTTACAATATAAACATTCTATTTTAACATTGGTTAATATTTTGGTTAGCAATTTGGAACACATACCTTATTGCTATTTTTGAACAGTTGTTTAATGCGTGTAGCACAAACAGTTACATGTCATGAGCTGTGCATTTGGTTTGCCTGATATGAAAAAGCGAAGAAACTAGAATATTCTTGTTCTCTTAGATATGAAAGAGAGGCAAATTTTTTATTACAGGGTTGAAGATCTGATTTGGCTTTATATTTCTCAGGGGATATACTTGGTTGTTTTTTTTTTTTTATTATAGAAAACGGTTTTTATTATAGAGAATACTGTTAGATAAATGTAAAGCAATACCATTTGTCCTCAGCAGATGTGTACTTTAGTTCATCTTCTGTACCTGAATGATTAGGAAATAATTGATCCTCATTAGAGAGTGAACCAGACCTAAGTAAAACACACCAAAAATCTGATGAAACAGTATATAGGTTTGGAGAATTACAATGGCTTAAATTTGATATAATTTTATAAATTTAAATTTCACAATATGTTTTCTATAAATGACAAAAGCTATGAAATGCATTTTCATGTTTTAATTACAATTCACATGTCTGTGGCTCCTGTTGTGATGTTTTGTTCAAAAGAAGTCTCATTTGTGAGGCTGCCAGGATAGAAGCTGACAGATGGTAAAACCAGTTTCCAGCTTTCCAGAGTACTGGTTAAATGTGGCTTAGACCATTTTATTAGTGTTGTTTGCTTATTATATATTCAAGTCATACAAATGTGTTCTCATTGCAGTTTTATTCTTGCTATTGCTATAATTATATCTATGCACATGTTTACATTACTTTCAAGTTTTATCAAGATACTGTTCTTAGGGATGATTTAGATGATGCTTTTCGTGTGTCAAGAACTATCTGTTTGAATGAAATGCTTATTACCATGAAGGTGCTAGGACAATATAGAATAGGAAACTCAAAGCCCAGTTTCTTGGACATTGATAATATTAACAGATTAACTCACTAATTTGGTAAATTTTAAACAATAATGACCTCAGATAAACTAGGTTAATCAAACATGATAATTGCATCAGGTAATTACCTCCCCCTCTCTTCTTGTTTCTCTTCCCTTTTCTCTGTCTTTTCACACACAAATTACTAAGCAATAGTTACCACAACTATGCTTAGGAAAAAAAAAAGAAAAACCCTTTCTTGTCTTCTGTGCATTATTATCTGGTTGATAATCCCAAACAATGTGCTTCCACAGTAGTATTACAGTTTTGCTGCTTTCTGGACCCAGAACTGCAGTTGAGTCAATCTTAAATGGTCTTCACCCATTTAAGTCTTGATCCAGTTTCTCTTCCAGTCCTGCTCTGAGTGAATTGCTGCTGTTCTCCTCAGGTACCCATAGGCAGCTTTCACAGGATGGCAGTCCTCATAAAGAACAATACCTAGGAAAGATTAAGAAAAGATATGCCAATTTATTTAAAGTTTGTGTGCGGGTGTGTCTGTGCCTGTGGAGGAGAGCCAGAGGTTAATGCCAGGTGTCTTCCTCATTTGCTTTTCACCTTAATTTTTTGAGGCAGGGTCCATCATTGAACCAGGGCTCAAAGACGTCCTTAGACAGGCGGCCAGCACACCCTAAGATCCCTTTGTCTTTCCCTCTTCTGCAGTGGGATTACAGGTGTGCACTGCTGCCCATGCCTGGCTTTTATGGGATGCGAGGGATCAGCTCAGGCTCTCGTGCCATGTAGAGAGCATGTCCTACTTGTCCATATCACCAGTTCTTCATCTACATTGTTTTGTAAATATATTAAAGCTAATTCAGTTTCTAAATTATTTTATAACTAGTAAAGGAGTAGGAAAGAATGAAAAAATATTTCTATTATCATTTCTGAACCTTGCTTCTAGGGTTTAGCGGTGCTACTTAGGAATGTCGAATTTGTCTCTTCACTTTGGTGGGAATGCAGTGCACATAAGGGGCACATATGTAGCTGGCAACCTAATTTTTCTGCTTTCATCAAATGCTGCAATGCCAAATCTTCATTCATCGTGCCAGTTAGATACACTTGGGAACCTAACAGCAGCACGCACATAAGAGACGAAAACGAACAAACTGGAAAGAGTCATTAGCTTTCTGTTTTTCTATCACAACAAAAATTATAGCATTGAATGCATTGCAACTGGGAAATTCCACTTGAAAGATGAAGCAATCTTAAAAGAGAATAATTCATTTACTAACTTCCTCAAGTGTCCATTAGAATTCATAAACAAGGTTTCTAGAGTTGGAGGTTTTTTTCTTTTTCAAGAAAAATAAAAATAATGAAAATGAATAAACTTTTCAGAAGTGTGTTTTTAGGGCACATATTCCATATGCCTTTTGGTCCAGTGCACATGAATTCAAATCTTTATTAGGGAAAAATTCATATCTTAAGAAAATGTTAGGTTTAATGTCTTAATGAAAAAGGCAACCGACAGATTGCCATGGTTCTCCCTAATCATGAATGCAATTTGTGAGTGTGAAAACTGCAGTCAGCTGTGGTTACCAAAATGCCCTTGGAATATCTCCTATAATTTTGAAGTATGCATTATAAAGTAATAACCACTACTGATCATAATGAAATAAACAGAACCAAGTCAATATAATGGTCAGAACTTGACCAAAATCATCAAGCCCTGTCTTTCAGAAATGAACAGAACTTTTAACAATGTCTATTTACAGCTAATGGCTACTTATAGCTTGTAACCCACCAGCTGAAATGTTTAGAAACAATTTCTCTACAAAATTGCCTTTTGCAGTAACCACAGATTTCTCCTACAGAAGACTGTGTGGTGCAAACTTTCCTAACTTTTCCATCTATGGCTTCGAATATTTTCAGATTTTTAAAGTCCTTGCCCATTCCTAAAAGCGATCAGATTGTAAGGCTCTCTTATACTGTGAAAGAAAAGAGACGTAGCACACCAGAGTGTAATAGGTCAGCCTATTAACAATCGCCTAAAACGCTGAAGAAATGTGTAAGACTTGTGACTGACACAGTTTTGGATGGACAGCAAGCAAAGTGAACATCCTGGCTGTGTCCTTTCTTTACCAGTCTCAATATGTCCGAACCATTGCTGAGACTCATTGATGAGACATGGGAGAGTTAGTATAGCAGCATTTACTCAAGAAAGGTAAACTAAAAGACCTGAGGCTGGGAAGATGGCTCAGTGGCTGGCGTTGCTTGTGCAAGTATGAGGACCTGTACTAAACCTGTACTGATCTGGGGGATCCCCAGAATCCTCCCCCCAAATAGGTGTGATAACATATATAATCCTGGGCCTTTCACCACCGAGAACCCCTTGCGGCTTCTAGGGTTGAAGTTCTAGCCCGAGTACCTAGAACAGAAGGCATCAGAGAGGACCTACAGAGAAGTATGAAATGCACATATCTGCAGCCACACATATGAACACAGATATCACAGACACACAAACACACACCTTCACACATGTATGTTGATGAATGCTTAATATGCAATTGCCATAAACCACACAAGAGAAATGCAGCATCAGCTTTGCTATCACCTTCCTTCTGAGTGCCTTGTTCTGTTATATAATATAGATACTATATATATCTATGTTATACATATATAGTAGAGTAATTCTCCCAGAAGAACATATAACAATCATATTCATTCAAAAGGTATACTTCTTGTACACCCCACCTCCATAGCCACATCGTAGGAGTCAGACAGATTAACCAGAAAATGCACACAAATATGCACATGTACTTGAAGAGCAGGTTGTTTGGCTTTTGCACGCACACTGGCTGCTTCCAAAGTAGTACACCAGACCATGAATGACTTAAACTTTGAGAAACAAGCTTATAAAAGGTGCCAGTAAGGAGAACTCTGCCTTATGACCTTAGCAATGTATTATGTGCCCCGAAATGGTCCTATATTCTAAGCAGGATGGGTTAAATGTTACTTTAGAGTTAAATGGTTTCTATGCGTTGTACTGTCTGCTAAAGGCAATGGAGATGAAGAGGAAAACTGTTCAGGTCCCAATACACCCTTAAAGGAAATGATGCAGTGCAAGGGGAGACAGGATCACTGGGAAATAAATTAGCTAAACAACTGCACCAAGCATCAGAAATCTTTCCGTCTCTAAAGAGACGCATTTTCTCCAAGGGGTCACCAGTCAAATGGTGTCAAGCTGCTCACGGACTCTGGAATGCTACGGAGGACCACAAGAGTAGGCAGAGGAGTCCACTCCCAGCCAATCCCAAGGCTTCCATTCTTACAATGGACTGCCACAAACGGTTACTGGGAGGTGTGACCTGTTTAAAGAAAAGGAGGCCCGCTCCTGTTACCTTGTTAGCTAGAGAGTTGTCAAGACGATCGTGGGGCGGATGACACGGGAAAACCCGGACAGAACACTGCAATAACCCTTATTTCCAGGAAGGGAAAGACAATATCCTTCACAGAGAGCCGGGGTGCAGCGCTGTCCCAGCCTTCATCGTCCCGCCGCGCGCGCCCTTTCCTGCCCCGGTGACTCGCAGCGTGCGGGGATCCGGCGCTCGGCGGGCTCCGCTCCCTCCCCCGATTCGGCCGGGGGTGTGCGCGTGTCGCCGCGCCAGGCTGCGTGTGAGGAAGCCAGCGACGCGGTTGGCCGGCGCCGCCCTCGGGCTGCCCCCGCCCGGCCCGACTCTGTCACCGGCTCGGAGGCCGCGGCGCCGCCTCCTGCCGCCTGGAGCGCGGCCTGCCCGGGAGGCGCTCGCTGCAGCCGCCCCGAGGCCCCGCTGCGCACACAGACGCCCACCCGCGGCCGCCGCACGCCCCGCCCGCTCCCATTCTCGCTCAGCATGACTGACTGCGAAGCTCTGGCGGAGCAGCCGCGGTGGCGCAGGCAGGAGCGGCGGGAGGAGTGCTGAAGACAGCTGCTGAGCCGGAGTGGACCCCGCGTCTGGACTAGCCCGCAGCTCCAAGGTAGCGACGCGGTGCGTCCGGCTCCGTGGGGCCTGGGCGGAGCGCGGCCAGGTGACTCGCCCCGGCTCGGCCGCGGGCCCTGCGGGGGGGAACTCGCCCGGCGGGCGTGGGCACTGCGCGGCGTGGCCCGCTCCCGCAACCCGGGGGCTCGGTTACAGAGTTGGCGCGGGCTCCGGTTGCGGAGCCGGGGTGGGGACGGTGCGGTGGGGCAGGCGGGAGCCCTATGCCGCGCGCTGACTGCCGACCGCCCCAGCCTCCGGAGCCCGTCACGCAGAGTGGACCGATTGCTTTGTGGCGCACCCGGAGATCGCGGGGTGCGGGCGTGGGGTGCTTCTGCGTGTGTTCTCGCGCCGGGTCACCCGGGCGGAAAGTGAGCCCCGCGCTGACAGCAGGTGGCTGCCAGGCCCCTCACCTTTGGGCACGAGTCTTGGGGACTCGCGCACACGGGGCCAGAGCCTAGGGAGCGTGCGCGAAGGGAAGACCGAGGGATTTGTGAATGGTGCTTCTGCGAGGAGGCTGCGCCTTGCTGATGCAGAGGGGCTAGTATCCCGAGTGAGAAGAAAGGCTATTTATGGCTGAGTTGTGGGGTTCCCTTCTGTGTACGCTGAGCTCCTCCTGCTCAGGACTGAAGCAATTCTGCTTTTTAAAAACAAGCCTTCTTCTGGAGGCTGCTCTGTAAAACGAAAGAAGGAAGTCTGAAATAGACTCAGGTCTGTACAGGTAGAAGTGCTCCTTGGAGGTCATGAATCCCTGCTCTGATGTTTCTGAGTCTCAGCTGTCTGTTCCTCTTACCTCTTCAGGTCCCCGCAGGACAGAAAACCTGCTTGCTTTCAGAAGCTTTCAGTGGTCAAACCATTGCAGTTGAGTACTTTCTTTCTGAAATGTAACACACACCCTCCATTCTTCCCTTTCCATAAGGGCTGTTCAAAGAATGTTCACCTATTTTACGTGAAGAGTCTTATTCGAAACCCCTGGGAGGATGTAGCTATGTGAGTTATGTCGACACCTACTCTTAAATCTAGTTGCTGGGAACAACCTAGAGTACTCTTCATCTAGGCTGTAGAATAATTAGTTTGTTTAGGTTTCCCTTTGTGTTTGCTTTAAGCAGGTACCAATTACAGGGTCATAATTTGGAGCTCAGATGTGGGTTGGACAGTATCTACCAGAGTACCTTAGCAAATTTATTATGCCCTTTGAAGTAGCAAACTATGTTTCTATATAACTGCTGACTGCACTGAAAGAGTGGAACACCGCTTCAATTAATTTTAAGCTGAATTTCCCTTAAGACTGCCATATATAATGTGTTTTTTTTTAAAAAAAATCAGACTGAAGTTTCATATTACATACAACTGCCCCTTCAGTTGTTACACACATAAAACAAAGCAGTCAACCTATTATCACAGTGATTTGTCTTTACCTAGCTTAATTAAAGAGACTGACTAGAACTGTTTTGATTTTTTTAAAAAACAATATTTGTTGGTGAGCACCAGTATGAGATTTCCCTAACAGTCTGTTCATTTGAATAGAGTTAAGCATTTGATTATGTACACATATATGTACATATATGTATGTATATATTCACATATATGTATATATTATCTATCTGTCTGTCTGTCTATCTATCATCTATTGTCTATATATTACTGCTAGCTTACTGTGCATTTGCAATGCTGGGGTGTCTTGATGTCAGGCAGACTCTGACCACACCACATTGAAGCACAGAATTTGGTATCATAGCAAGTGTTGGAACATATAGGTCCTTCACTGTGATGCTGCAAGTCATATTTATGGAACATTCTCAATGTCGTTGGGATTGGTTATTGTTTCTTATTTCCAAGGTATTTCTAATACTATGAACTGTTAGTTGATATCAAATTCCTGAAGTAGAAAATGAGACACGTGTGACCTTACAGTAGTAGTTATTTGCTTTTTTATTATACTTCATTATTCATCATAATGCTCATATTAAAGGCCTGTCTTGAGTAGTGCGTTATCTAGACAGTTTTGAGACGCACAGGGACTTCTTTCTATATGCTCTACTCTTCAGAAACACATGGACAGTTTGAAAGAATCTGATATGCATACTCACATAGAGAGTGAATAGTCCATGATAGCACGGGATTACAGGTATAGTGAGGAGTCCAGGGGTTCAGAGCTTAACAGTAACATTTAATGCTAGATTTTGTCTGAAAAACCCTCAGTAGATAAGTCAAACTTATTTTGTCTTTTATTAAAGGGCTCGTAGGATTAGTACATTCTAGATAACAAGACCTACAAGGTCTACGATGCAAATCTGGAGTAGAGAACAGTAAAGAAGATACAGAAGATACGTTTGCTTTGCAATAGATTTAGGTTATATATCAGACCAGTTGGGTCTCTTCTGATGATGTAATACGTTCTGTGACTTCTCTTATGGAGTTTGTGGTCAGTATTTCTGCGCTTGAGAGGTTATATCTGTATGTCTTGTAATAAGTAGTTTATTTTTGGATTTCTACAGTGGTGAAATACTTGTAGAGAACTAGTACTGAGTGTTTAATGTCTCCACATCACATTAAGGCACAGTAGCAAGTCTGTGGCACATCACCTCTTCATGTTATCGTGGTAACTACTTCCTTACTTAGACATCTTGGGTCTCTTCCCCAAAGAAGTGTGCTAAGGTGTAGAACAGCAGTGTTGATGAACATTGATAGACAATATAATGTTTTATGATCATGTGCATGCATATCCACTAAATAATATTTTTACTCATAGTCATTTGCAAGTTGGTAGATTTGTTGGATAGATTAGATTTTATCTCAAGTTCTTATATGTACTGAAATGACACTTTGGCACCTTTATATGACTCGCCATGAATATAGTGCAATGATATTGGGCCTGTAGAGAAGTTTTCAGAATAATAGCAACACTTTCAAAGATCATTTCGCTGTCTCTTAGCAGGAAACTGTATTACTAATAGTAGTGTGACCTATCAGTATTCTATACTTGTGTGTGTGTGTGTGTGTGTTGTAATTTTTTATGGTACAGAATAAACTCTGGCAGTCTTTTGTAAAGATACAACCTACACATAATGACTGTATATGAAGTGAGTGAGAGTTTTTATAGAAACATTAAATGTTAAAATTTCATTTTTTTATTTTATAAGCATAAAGGTAAACAATAGAGTTAACTTCGAGCCTATCTAAGATGACAGCACAGAAGTATATTATAGTGACAGTAAAGAAATTGTACAAACACTACAACAACTTTCAATAACCAAACGGAATTACTTTCAGATTAGCTGAATTAAAAGATTTTCACATATCTGTATGTTGTTGACAGTGCATAGATATGTCATTACCAAGGGAAAGCCTCTTAAATCAGACTTCGTAATCATATGTGAGTGAGGTGATATCCAGCCTAGCCAGGCACAGAGCAGCCCGTTTCTCTGACAGCTGATCTCTTTGCACTGTGGTTTTGGATTGGATGTCACAGGTGTATCATTTTGATAATGTATCCTTGACTACTATCTGACTGACAGCTTCTGCATGATTTCCCTACTGGGTACTGACAAAACCTACTAGCTTTATATAGAAGACATGGCCTTTATCAGCAATATGATCTTCACTATGCAGGGGTGTCAGTTAACAATAAATAATGAAATGTGGGCTGAGAGAAGCAGTGGGAACAAGGAAAGACCGAGTGAAAACATCCATTGAAGGAACAGGCTCATTTTGGAGCTAAAGGTAAGTATGAACACATAAAACCGGCCATCTGCAACTTCAGTATACCACAAAGTATTCCTTTTTATTTTTTCATTTTAACTGTTTCCCTGTGTAATACATTAAAAGGAAAAGTGATTAGTGGTTGTCTATGCTTATAAACATCATCCATGTGATATTAAAAGATGTTAAAATATTTCTCCTTAGTCATTGGAAACAAAGCTGTTTGGCCAAATTACATAGAACTTTGAATATGGCTTCAGGCCTTAAATTATATATATCATATTCATAATCTTAAAATTTTTATAAAATTACACAGAATATTTACTTTAGGTATATACACACAGCGTCATACACACATGGAGTGGTCTCAAAGCCCTACTTCTGCAGTGAATTTAGATAAAATCTACACACTTTCCTGAGTCGTGTCCACGTGTTCACTTCCTGTATCTGCTTTCATGTCATGCTTGTCCTCCCTCTGCTCCACCATTCCCCCTTCCTTCTCTAATCCAGATATCTAGATGTAATTACTTCTCTTGGCTTTCTGTGCTAAGTCAATTGCCCTGTTACGTATTGTTTTAGATATTGGTTCTTCTATTATGTGACACATACTACAGGTTTTAATTGTATGTGTCTTTTGGAATTGGTTCAGTATTGGATTACCAGAAATCACTAGTGCCTACTCTATAGATATTCAGCAAGCACTCCCTGATTCAATGAACAAATAAATACATGTCTAGTGGCTGGGGAGGTGGCTCAGTGCTTAGAAGCACTTGCTGCTCGTATAGAGGACCTGAGTTTGGTTCTCAGCACCCACATTTTATCTCAACTTCCCATTCCAAGTATCTAACACCCTCTTCTGATTTCTGCAGATGTATGGATGCACATGGTTCATATACATACATACACTGAGGCACACACATATAAGCATACAATAAAGTAAATAAATCTTTAAAAAGATCAGGGTCTATACCCTCATCCCAAGGCACTTCATCCTCCAAAGAAAGCCTTTCTATGAAAGATTTTAAAACGGTGGGGTCTCTGGAACCGTGGTAAACACACGCACCTCTTTCTTTCATGTTTTTGAAATGGCGAGGTGTACTTTTACCAACGACCATAACAACATTTGTGATGAGCTGGGTACTTCTCTGTGGAAAGTAGTTTTATCTTATGTCATGCATTTCCTCTAACATTGCAAAGTCAATTTCACACAAAAAGTAATGAATGTCTTTCCACTGTAGCCTGTCAGGTTATCTAGATCAGGTTGAGCTTTTTATTTCATGATGCAAAATTATTAACTAGCATGCCGAGAATGTTTTGAAAAAAAAAAGTATTCTGTTCCTTTCTCTAAAACACATTTATCTAATACATTGATGTATATTTTAAACTATTATATCGATCAGTAATGTATGTGCTTGCGGAGACAGTTTTTGCCTTCGCCATGGCTGTGAGGCATACTTGGTAAATGCTTGACCTTCTGTGCTGTCTCACTGCCTAGGGATGTATTTCTTTGGTGTCTGGTTGACCAGGCACAGCAACGTCAGTACATTCTCATCTTGTTTCCCCCATCTTCAATGCTGCTGCTCTGGCTTCTTGGTCAGGTAGAAGATGTGACAGAGGATGTGCCGGGCTGATGTTCCCATTGTCTCACTGTGTTTCTCAAATAATGTAAACCCTCAACAGCCTCCCCTCTCAAGTCAAGTCTCTTACTTCTTCTACTGTAGATTTTAATTTGTTAATGAAAATGTGATGGATGACACGTATGGTTTGAGAATGAGTGCATTTACGCATAGGCTGTTCCATCATGCATTTGATTTCAGGTTTGGAGAAGTGCAGCTCATCCTCTGGAAGGTTTTTACACAGAGCTGTTTGCTCAAGAAAAGTTGACTTCAGATACAGTTGTGAATCATGTCCGTGTCCCATAAAAAGGAGGAAGTGTAGTTGTTTGAACTTTAATCCACCAGGTCATCTATTTAAGTGATGAGTTAATCAATGTCAAAGCGTGGGTAGCAGAAAATATACTTAAAGATTGACTTCATAGAACTCCAGAAACATAGTTGAATTTGCCTGTCATGAAACTCTTACTATACTAACAGCATACATGTATATAATTTGTTTAAGTCAAGTTAGATGAATAATAATCTCAAAGAGAAAAAATAGTTGGTTGCTTAACTGGATATTTCCCTTGAAGCCTATTTTGTAACATTTGTCAAACTCTGCTTTTATTACTAGAATTGTTTAAATCTTAACTTGTGCCTAAGCCCAGAGCTGACTGAGGGGCATTTCTGTGCAATGGGAAATATAACTGCTTTCTCTCCTGGCATTCTGGATGTTGTAATAAAAAACTTTGATGTTCAACAATTAGGCTTCTTTCTTATAGATGAAATCTACTTACCCCTTAATATTTTCTGTGTCTCAGTAACTTAGTCCGCCATCCTACTATCAAAGCAAGTCCTTCTCTCCCATATTTCTTTAAAGCCTGGGCCTCTTCTGAAAAGACTGCATTTCCTGAGCCCTTTTGTTTGTCAGCACGGCTGAGGGTATAGCCTACTTCCTGGCTTTCTAAGCATTTCCAGCTCCTAGAGGTGTGCTTCATTCCAGTAGTCACCGCAGGATTTCTTGATGCCAACTATTTGTGGCCCATTGCCATACACCAGATTCTTAGACTTGTTGGACTTCTTGGGGTATTTATAGCTTGGGCTTTTTCAGTGTTTTCCAGACCACAGTGCAAAATTTATTGTCAGTTTATAGCAATGACCAAGCGTTTTATTTTGCCATATGTAACCTCTCCTTACTGGAATGACTTACTATTGAACTACATCTGAAAATGCCCCTTAGGTATAAGTCAGTTTCAAAGCAAATGATCCTCCTATGGCAGAACTTGGAAGGAGGTATTTGCCAGTAACTTATGTTCTTTGCAGAACAAGTTAATCCATACTCTTTGAAGCAAAAGGTCTTCTGTGTCTAGTGTGATGCCCTAGTACATGTCAATGCCTAAATGTGCAGTGGCTTCTTCATAGTTTGCTGGTTCTCTGCTTCCAGTAAGTTGTTTATTCAAGATCCATTGGCTTTTCCATGACTTTTTTGAACACAGTCTGTTTAGAATGTACAGTACATCATAAAGAAATACATCCCAGATGTGTTGCCTTCTTTTATGACACTATTCAGCTGATGAAACTCAGTACCCTTCTGTGTTCAGGAAGTGATTAATAAGCTGGATCTAGTCTCCTAATTTAACATGAGAAGCCCAGCAATAAACCATCCTCATTAACTCTAGGGAGACAGATTGTCCTGATTGAGTATCAGTTCTCTGATGTAAGCCCTTTCTTGGAATTAGTTAGGTATTGTGACTCTCTTAGTGATTCTTTACTGCTGTGTCTGAATGTCTGTGAGTTTGTGCAGTTGGGTGGCTTTGTTTGTGCAGCCCTGGCAAATAGTGTAACATAAACTCACATCAAGACTGCAAGTAAAATCAAGCCAAATCAAGAATGACAGAAATAACCACTGTCCTTTAATTCTCTGGGCTATTGCTCATTTGGGAGATTATTCTTATGTCTGCAATTTTCAATGTTGTTTGTTTTATGGGGATTTTACTTACCAGTCTGAACATATAAAATATTACCAGTGCGTATTTCTTTCTAAGTGCAACACTTTTCAAAGTCATTCAGGAAAAACACCAAGGAGAGAAGTGTTCTTTTATCAGAAACAGGTGAGGAAAAGGAAGAAAACATCCACAGCCAAACTCAGAAAATCCTAGAAACACCAGATTAGAGTAACATACTACTGGCAATGGTTGAATATACTTCGTAGGTGACAAAACCAGCACATTTATACACTAAATTGTAAGTTTGGATTCTAAATTTTTTAAAAAAGTATATTGCTGGCCTGAAGAGATGGATGAACAGATGGCATTTTCTACTCTTGCATAGGACCTGGGATTTTTTCTCAGCACCAACTTGTGGTTTATAGCCAACCATACTACAGTTCCACGTGATCCAATGCACTCTACTTATCTGTAGTTTCTAGGCTTCCATGTGGTGCAAATACATGGACATGGGCATATCACACACCCACCCACCCACAAACACACACACACACACACATCCCTAAATAAATATTATCTATGGCACAAATAGCTCAATGATAGTAATTTGATTTAAAAATTTAAAATATTGTATTATATGTAAACACTATAGAATATTAAAAGTACTTACTAATGAATAATTTTTTAAAAGTTACAATATATGAACTATATAGAATAATGAGTTACATTCTAACTCACGCTTAATTTTAAAAAATAAACATTACTGAACTGAGTCATTATAGTAAGTATTAAAGATTTTTATACTATATGTATATAAACTTTAAGCAATATTAAGACAAAAATAGACTTTGAGCTATTTTCCTTTTCTTTTCTTTTTCTGTGTGTTTATATATGTGTTTGTGCATGTGTAAATGCCAGAGGACAGCATTAAAGATTCTACCCATCTTTTTGGAGATGGAGTCTCTCACCGACTTAGAACTTGCCAAGTAGAGTTGTCTCCACTGATCCTGCCTCCATCTCTCCAGCACTGGGATTACAAGTGTGTGTAACCATACCTGGCTATTTTTGTTGTTGTTCAGTGTGTGTTTTGGGGATTGAACACACATTCTGTGCTCTCAGGACAAACATTTTACTAACTGAGCCCTCTGGGCCACATTTCTTACACCACCCCCCCGTTTGTGGCATTGGGGGACAGCTTCTCCATCAGCAGCAGTCCAGTTTTGGATGGAGTGTCCAGAGATGGGAAGAATGGACTGGGAGAATGCAGGTCAAAGGACAGTCATTATGTTACTTCCTTAAACCCGGACAAACCTGCTCCACCTTCAGTTTCTAAGGACTTCTGGAATGTGACACCTCCTGTTTCCCAGCATAGACTCGGATTTTGAAATGTCCATATTAAGAGGCTGTGTAAAGCTGGAGTGGTGTTGACAGGCTACTATTACATGGACAGAGTGATGTGCACTGCAAGGCCCACTTACAACCCCAATAGGATAAACATCACAGGATTCTAGCTCTCCACAGAAGATAGGAAGAGAAGGATTCCGGGACCTTTCTCAAGAATCAATTCCAGTGTGTGATGACACAGGAAATACCGAAGTGTAATGCAATAAATGAACAGAGAGATTTTTTATTTCTTTAAGCAAGAGAATTTTTGGTAGAGTATAGGACAGAGTGATAAATTTAAATTTCAGGAATTCCTCTAGCCCTCTTTAAGGTACTTGCATTTTGACTCCTTCATTTGCAAAGTACAAATGTATTTGTTTTTCTTACAGTGATCCTAGAAGTCTGCGTTAGATGCTACATCCTCTCTTGAAGTGTTTATATGTCCATCGTTTGGTTTCTAGCAGATCCTTCAAAGCTCAATGCAAATGTAAACTCATGGCAGCATCTTCACCCCATGCTAAGAGTCTGTGAATTCCAGTAACATCCCATGTCTTTACAAAATCTCCACTTGAAATGTTATAAATCATTGTTTGCTTGTACTACATGCCCTGTCAGGGTAAAGGGCTTAAAATTTTCTTATTTTCCATCTGAATCTGGTCTAAAACAAAGATGTGAAGATTCTTGGTGAGATTGGTTGAATAAATTTACTGCTGCCTAAGAGTGACTTGAATTTGGAGGACTGGGTTGATGGCTCGGTTCACGATGTGTTTGTTATGTAACATGAGGACCTGAGTTCAGATTTCCAGCATCCACCTAAAAGCCAGAGGCTGCTGCATGTGCTTGGGACCCCAGCAGTTCAGAGGCAAGAGAGAAAGATTCCTGGAGTCTGCTGACGAGTCAACCTAGACAAACCCTAAATCAGTGAGCTCCACATTCAGTTAGAAAATGTCTTACCAACCAACCAACCAGCCAGTCGGTCAGTCAGTCAATAGTTGACTGACTAATGTGTACAAAATAAAGGTGGAGAGGAACTGGGAAAGACACTAATATTTACTTCTGACTTCCATATACCCAGACACACTAGTACACTTGAATTTGTACACATATAAACATACATACATGAATACATACATATGAACACATACATGAACACACATGATCACTCTTACAATCGCACACATAAACAAAAACACATCAACACACATGATTACACATACATCAACACATACACATAAACATACACACATCAACACATACACATGAATACACGCATATAGCACACATACATATGAATACACATATGAACACACACATGAACATATACCCATGAACATACACACATATGAACACATGCACATGGCACAAACACAGGAAAACATACAAGAACACACATATGATTACAAACATATGATCATATACATGAACACCCCCCCACATCCACACATATTTAAACGATGACATGACTGTCTATTTTATGTTAACTACTTTGCACGCGTGTACCTGCCTGATTCCAGGCTCTAATTTCGTCAAATGCTGCTCTACTTGGCTATTTCTTGGTCTGAAAGCTTATTCCTAATCTGGATTTTGTCCCCTGAAATGAGTACAATTCTCATGGAGCGTGAAAGGACAGAAGAAAGTGGCATTTGGACTATAGGTCTTCAGAGTCTGCAGGGGTGAGGAAGTAAGAGCAGGGCAGGCTTACTTGGAGCCTAGAGGTCAAAGCAAGAGTCATTTTGTCACTTCCTGTAAGCAAAATGAACGTACTCCACCTTCCCATTCTAAAGCCTTCTGGAATGCCGCATCTCCTGTTTCCCTACACAGATCCACGTTTTTTAAATTGTCCATGTCGGTGAGGGTGTGGAAGGCTGATTGATTTTTATCATACTTGTGTCTTCTGGTACAGAATGTGTGTTTGTTTCTAAGGATCTTTATAGGGATAATAACTAGAGGCTAGTTTGGGAAGAGTTTCCCTTTTGGTTAGAATTTCCTGGGTTCACGTGCCTGAAGCAAAGCACATGGTTGTGCGGTCACTATACAGGGCATTTCCACTCTCTGGTTCCACATTCTTGGTTTTGAAATGGATTCACTCTATATATCCCGGACTTCTGTTTCTTCTTTTTATTCTTCCCCTTCTTTCTTGAATTGCTAACAGGAAGGTTTCAGTAATGAAGCAGTGGAGGGGGAGACCTGTATTTCCTAGTAATTTCTCCCCTTGGGAGCCTACTTGAATAGCTATGATAAATAACATGAATTCAAAATAAATGAGGCATAAGGGAAAAGGCTTCTAAAGCATCATGAAAAATAAAGAAATCTTTTATAATCATCCCAAATAAACTCAGAGTTAGGAAAACAAGTGAAGTTTTTGCTAAAATTCTGAAGTTATGATTACCATTAAGCATATGGTCATAAGCCATAAGTGTCAATTTCTAATGATACTAAGATTGGAGTTCTCATAAACATGGTGGCTGACATATATAAAAGAAAAGTTGTTTTAAAACTGTATGAAACTGAGTGTACACATGGCTTCATGGGACGTTTTTAGCAGACGTGCCAGGAGTAAGGGTTGCATTTAACAAGCCCACGAATCATTTGTGCTGTGCAAACAGAATGCTGTGATAAGAACACTGGGGATCCTGAGCACACAGAAAGGTCAGGATTCTGGGGACCAAGAGTGGGCATTTGCTCTGTCTTAAAGAGTGTGCCTGGGAAGAAGAGGCTTAGCTTAGACTGTGATCTTTTACAGAGAAAATTATGCAGTAAAAAAAAGTTATCAAAACCCAGTACAGATGCTTGCAATTAAAACACTTTGAAAATAATTAGAACCTAGGTTAATTTTGGTGGTCCATGTGCAGGTACAAACCTACTCAGGCAAGTGGGAATGGTATTTTTATGTTGGCACCTGCCTTGCATGACTTGTTCTAGTGATTCTTGATACTTTTAGTGCAATAGAAATAGACACAATACTATTTATATATCTGTCCTTTTGGAGGGGGTTCATTTTAAGAAACTTGCTCACCTGCCTGGTCAGTTGAACTCTGGCAACTTGGAACCCAGGTAGGATTCTTGTATTTTAGTGTATAGCAGAATTCTTCATTCTCCAGAACACCTCTGCTTCTACTCTGAGACCTTTAACTGATTGGATGAGACACAATCAAATTACTGAAAGTGATCTGCTTTGCCTGAAGCAAAAAGATTACAGATGTGAAACACATCTGTCCTCCTGGACAAACAGTGTAGATGGGCAGAGTTGGCTCTCAGTTATAATCACCACAAAGGGCGAGGGGGGATGTGCCTCCAGGTTCTTTCTAGGTCACACAGAAACTTGTGTATGTCTTTTTCACTGGACCAGGAAAATTTTAGCTGTGGTCAGCTGCTAGAATACTTAGCCATGTGTTTGTTCTTTATTCATTTTTGGTACCTTTTATTAAGCACATATTAGGTGTAGCAGATGATGGGATGGGACCAAATAAAAAGTGATTAGACTATATCTTCTGAGAATTTAGCTTTGGTGAAAGAGCAGGACACTGATGCCCTCATCATGAATACATCTAAAGAGTAAAGATATGCATGTTTCATCTTTGCCAGCTAGAAGTCATTTTTCTCGCAACTTAGGGAAAGCAAACATGTTCTATGGCAGTGTTAATTTGCCAAACTATTGGGCTTGTTACTTTAAGCATGATAGGGTGGTTCATATCTGAAATTGGATTATGAAAGGTATTCTTGACCAGTACAGTCAACTTCATTCACATGATGTTGGCTATACACATTCATTTTAGCATATAAAAAGATATCTCTGCATTCAACTTATGCAAAGTTCTTCAATATATTATGATTTAAAAGTGTCTGACAATTGGACTGTCATATCGAACTAATAACCTTGCTTTTCACGTAGCATACAGGAGTAAATCTTTTCTTTATTGGAGCAAAATGGGCATTTCCTAAGGACACTTTAATGACCTGAAACTCTTTCTATTTGCTTGTGAGGTATGGACTGTCTGCTTGGCTCATAAGGCTGTTTATTAGCTTATCGCACTGCTAATCCAAACAAGGTCTTTCACTGTGGTGAGATCATGCAACTCGCCACTCTCACACACACACATAGTGTATTCATTTCATCCTTTTAATGCAAATCTGAAATGTCCTTACCAGACTTATTCCATGAAACTTCCCTGGTGCCTTCAGTATGCCTGAGAAACTGCTTTTTGTGCCACTGTTGGGTTGTGACACTCCATAGTTGGCACCAGACAGTGGAGTACAGTCTTTTCTGTTAAAAAGTATCTTTCTGTGATGGGGGTTAACGTGTACATAAAGAGTGAATAGGGGAATTATGCCAGTGAAGTGAAATATGTTAACTTAGCTCAGTTGAAGGGGAGAAGTGACGCGGTAAGAAGTACTTGTGGCTTTCCTGCTTGTCCTGTCCCACTGGCAGAAGTACCGGATGTGGTGGTTTGAATGAGAATGACATCCAAAGGTGCAGATGTGCAATGCTTAGTCTCCAGTCCATGTACCTGTTTGAGAAGGGCTAAGGAGATCTGACCTCGGTGGAGGAGGTGTGTCATGAGGGATGGGCTTTGAGGGTTCAAAAACAGGCACTATTCCAGTTAACTCTCTCTTTCTTGACTTTATGCTTGTGGATTGCATGTAAGCTCTCAGCTACTTTTCCATAGGGTATGGACTCTAACCCTCTGGAACTGTGAGCCTCAACTTATGTAGCCATGGCTTTCATGTGTGCTCCCTCCAAGTTAGAAGTACCTGTGGCTTTTATGCATGTTCCCCACGAAGGCTGTGGTACCTCACAGCCCTGCTTCATGAAGCCAGTTTCGATACAGACTGCATCTCTGCTCTGTAACACCATCACAGTATTCTATAGTTTCATAGCACTGCATACCTTTCTCTCACAGGAGGAAGGAGATTTATAATTTTGCTAGACACCAGATACATACATTCTGCCTCTTCCACTATAAGCTCCTGGATAACAGAGAACATGTTGATTCTTTTCCCCTCATGTTTGTATTCCTATATCCTAGCAAGCAACCAATGTACTGGAACTAATATACACTGTAAATAGCACACGTATACTCAAATAAGTAATATAAGATATATGTTCATATAAGTAATAATTTAGTTGGATGAATAGATTATTGAGCAAACTCATTTTCCTTTCTTTTTATCTATTTTTAATAACCAAGACATAACTAATCTTCTGTCTACATCATTTTTATTAACACCACATTTCCATACCCATTGCTCATCTGCATCTCAAGTCAATTCTGTATAAGTGCTTCTCTTTTTCCGTTTTATTTTTTCCAATAGTTTAGGGGTTTTGAAAATTCATTTTACATCACCATCACAGTCCTTCCTCACTCCTCTCCTCCCAGTCTCATCCTTACATGTCCCTCCCTCCATTGCTCCCTAGCCTTCTCAGAGAAGGGGAACCACCCTTGTGTGCCACCCCACCCAGAAGCATCTAGTTCTAGCAGGACTAGGCACATTTTCTCCCACTGAGGCCTGACCAGGTCTTCCAGTTAGGGGAAGAGGATGCAATGGCAGGGAACAGAGACTAAGACAATCCCTGCTCCACGTGTTAGGGGAATCGCATGAAGAAAGACCAAGCTGAACATTTTTGCTACAAATGTGTAGGGGTCCTATGTCTAGCCCCTGCATGCTCCCTGGTTGGTGGCACAGTCTCTGTGAGATCCTATGGGCCCAAGTTAGTTGGCTCTGAAGGTCTTCCTGTGGTGTCCTTGACCTCTCCAGCCTGCTCAGTTCTATCCCCAACTAAAATGAAAGACAAACTATTTACACATCGTTCCGTTTATGACTTTTCCATCCAGAACTTGGATGGAATCTTCCTTAACTTGCCTTCATATCTTAATTGCTCATGCTTTAACTTTGAGATGTCTGTATTTTTGCCAGAGTTATTGGATTATTGAAAGAAAAGTTTAGCCTTTGGATAAATTATTATCCAAGTGTTGTAGATGAAGTCTTTATTTATTGCAAATACATATGACTTCTCTGTGTGTGTTAGATGTGTGTGTGTGTTTGCACACACATGATTGCCCATGTGCCACGCATGCATGTGGAAAGCAGAAGTTGTGGGAATTGCCTCTCTCTTTGCACCATATCAGATATTGGAATTAAACTCACATAGTCAGGGTTAGTAGGAGGTGCCTTTAGTCTCTGAGCCTCTGATTGGTCTGCCCCAACTGAATCAAAAAGTTTAGTTTCTTCTTTGTGAACTGTAACTTCTTGCTTACATTTTTTGGTCAGTTATGTACTTATTTTACGTTTCCGTAATTAAACTGTTGTTTCCTAAAGTTCCAAAAGCTAGTGACGAGGCCGAGCTACCTTGGTGTAATACTTTTACAAAATTTTCGGTTCGCCATTATTTTATTTCAGTTTGTTAATTTTGATAAGGAATGTATAGCTAAAAAAAATCCACATAAAGTAAAACTTGAAAAACTATCAATAATCTTATGGTTACCTTACTGATGCCATTTGAAGTGAGAATCCTTTTTTAAAACCAATTATCTTTAAAACAATCCAGTCCCATTGGCTATATGTAAAACAAATCAGCTCAGAGTAGGACAGCAATACAGTTCAACAGACAAAAATATATAAATTTCAGTCATAGAACAACTATACAATTTTAATATCATGTAAAGAAAGTACACTTAAATAATTAAAGAGTCTCACACATGACAATAGTTTCACACAAGGCCACAGCCTCATATTTTGCTCTCCATGAACTGTACGTATTGTCTTAAGATGCATTTCCTCCCCTGTGACACTGACAAAAAAAAGGAAAAATAGATTTATTGGAATGACAAACTGACAATATATACCATAATAGTTTTGCCATTTTCTCTTTTTAATGTTAATTTATTTTTACATATATGAATTTTTGCCTGATAATCTATTTCTATCTATCTGTCTGTCTGTCTGTCTATCTATCTATCTATCTATCTATCTACCAAACAACCATATGTGTGCTGGGTGGCAGCAGAAGCCAGAAGAGCATATTTGATCCCCTGGAACTGGAGTTGCAGATGATTGTGAGCCGCTGCCCTGGCACTGGGCACTGCACTTGAGTCCTCTGCAAGAACACGTGCCCATATCAGCTGGCCTATATTCCCAGCCCCATTAATTGACTTTTCACAGAGTTACTAAAAACATGAAAATAACCAAGTTTCCTTGATGTAAAGGGGATGGTGGCTTCATCAGTTTTTCTCTGATTTATTTCACTTTTATCCAGTGAGAGTAAGTGCTGCTATTAGTCTCTGAAAACACAAAATTATTTGCCTTTGACAACACTATGTTCTTATAAAAACCATTAACATATTAGATTAAATATTCATTATCATGACCTCAATAATAAGTCAATTAAGCTATAATGTTTCCTTTATCTTCAGGCTTCTTCTAGTGCTTTGGTTATTTTATTTATTTGTTTAGTTGTTTGATTCACTTATTCAGTGATTTATTTATTTGTTACTATATTTGTCTCTAATATTTGAAGGACCTAACAGTTACCAAGTATTTTCTGTGTGGAAGCAATTGCACTTTTTGTATCTGTGTCTGTGGACATGATCACGTCTGCCACAGTGTGTGTGTGGACACTGAAGGACAGCGTTCAGGACTTGGGGCTCTCTTTATCTACCATGTGTATCTTGGGGACTGAGCTCTGGTTTTCAGGCTTTGCAGGAAGTACTGCTTGCTCATATTCTCCAAGTCACTTTTAATCCTTACTTTTATGAAATGATTCAGTTTGTCAGTGCCTATACAACTATGTGCAGTAAAATATACAATCATTTTAGCCTATCTAAAACTACTAGTTTTAGATCATAACTGCCTAGTATATCAAATAAAGTGCCCCATTACAAATGGACATTAATTAACCACAAATTATTTCTGGATCATTAAAATGTGCACCCACTACTTGTGAACATAACAACAATATTGGAAATGTTCAAGCAGCTAATAGGCTACTATAGATTCTCTTCAGATATAATTTTATAAAATATAAAATAATTGGGTCTCAAAATCATCAACATCTGAGCAAATCCATGCATTCCAAGTAACTGATCTAACAACCAAGAATATTCTAGAAAACTTCATGATTCGTTTTACAGGCACATTCTAGGAGGTGGGGAAATTAATGGTTTCCATGTACAAAAATATTAGCTTTTGTAAATCCTGATCTGTCTGATTCCCTTTTAGGATATCCAGTGTTTTATTTTGAAGATCCCAGTAGTATATTCTTGAAAATATTCAGTGAGAAAAGTAATATATGAACCTTCTGAATGAAAGTAGTCAAGCATGTTTGACAACTCTGTGAAGGAGGTACAACAGAGTATGCTTTTTCTGAGAAAAATGTGGATACCATAGTTACTGCAGATGTCACTGAGAAAGAAGGGTCCAGTTTGAGAGAAAACCAGAGTTTTGTTTACCTGTGCTGTTGACCACATGAAAGTGAATTTATATAGTAATGAATTAGATGTGCTTAGATGTTCTTTATAGAAAAATTAAATCTTGGAGTGATATTTGGTATTGAGAAACATCTCTATTTTTTTCAGAGTTGATTAATATTTCAATTTTATGTCTTGAATCTTCTTCTAATGCATTGTTTTATAAGTAAATTAGAGCTTTAGTAATTAAAATATGAATAATACGATGTATTTTAGAATGTGGATGCTCAAAAAAAATGAAATACCAATGGCATCTATTTTCAGAACTTTGATGATACTTACAACTGTACATAATGGCTCCGACTTATGTGATTTTGTATTGACCGTATGCAGCCCTAACAGTGGGGGGCATGCTGACTCACTGAATCCTTCTGTGAACCTGATGGTGTTTTTCTAAGTTTGTAGGTTAGGATAATAAAGGTTAAGGAAATAACCCAGGGACACATATTAGATTAGGGGACAGTTCACACAGTAGAACCCAGTGTGTTGCTTTCAATCCCATCACTAAGGAACATGGAAAATAACCAGCGTTCTTACAAGGAATATTTCTCTATTTCGTTTGTGTAGTTGTTGAGCCAAGGCATTTGATTGTCTTTTCAAAAACAATGTAGATACAATATAGGTCAGTGTGTCAACTTCTACTTCATTGAGAAGTCTAAAATAGATGCCAGCTTTCATGTTGGAGGTAGCTGTTCAGTTGCCATTGCTGGACTAGTAAAAAGATCCATTTAGTCAATTTCAGCCTTCAGTTATTCCTTAAAAATTGTTTACCTTTGAAGAAGGAAAGTTACTAAATGAAATTAGAAACAAACTTATAGTTCTTGATCTCAATGTGACAATATTGGGAAATAGCTTAAAGTGAACTGTGCTGTGAGACTTGCGTTAGGTATTTTTTGTTATTCTTTAAATTTTCTGTTACATCCTTTACCTTTTGTATTTGTGTCTGTGCACATGATCATGTCTGCCACAGTGCCTGTGTGGAGACTGAAGGTCAACTTTCAGGACTTGGGGTTCTCTTTTTCCACTGTGTGTATCTTGGGGATTGAACTCAGGTTTTCAGGCTTTGCAGTAAACACTGAAATCCCTGAGCCATCTCATTGGCCTACCTCAGGTAATTTTTGAAAATCAGAAAAAAAAACCTTTTCTTCAGCAAGTATTGTTTTATTACTATGATTGTGTGTAGTACCTTAAGATAGTTTTTTTTTAATTTTTTAGTTAATTTGTTTATTAACTAAAAATTATTAACTAAAAAGTTTTTTGTTAATTTGAGAATGCACTGTATTTCACTTATTCAAAATGGCATTTACTTAAAAGCAGTCATGTATTTTTTACGAAAGTTTCTAACAGAGCAATATTAATTCTTTAAGACACTCAGAAATAACTAACATTTATGCTGACTTTTAAAACTCTTTTCCAACACAGTATAAATCAATATGAGTTAGTTTTCCAAATGAATGTAATCCAGTGTGAATTTGCTAGCTCCTTCCGTTCCTTTTTCTATTCCTTTTGAATCGTACCTTACTAATGTGAGTAACAGCTGGAGACTGTTAGGTGAACTTTCCTGGTGAGTGCTTGCCTGCCCAGTGGAGACACATGTCACTGTCTCTGCCTCTTGCCACTTTAAACTAGTCACATTGCTTGTGACTGCTTGCATATGTGTGGAAACAGTTTGTTGTTAAGGTAATTTTTTGCTCCAGAAACATTCTGGGTCTAAAACTACTTACCCTCAGAGCTCGGTCATTGCAGCCACCCTTCCCAACATCCTGAATATAATAACCTGTATTAAGATCAGTATTAACCACCGTGACTTTCTTGTGTGTAAGACCCGGTGTAGGTCTAAGGAAGCAGCTTTAGTTAACCCACATAACTTTATAAAAGCATTTGTATGACTGGGGATCTGGATCAATGGTATAGTACTTGCCTAGCACAACTGAGGGCCTAGGTTCAGACCCTAGTACTGAAAAAAACATGCAGTGAGGTAAGACAATGTGCCAGGGTTAGTATTTGTTGTCAGGTGGCTTTCATAGTCAACATCTGTGCTTTTATAGATTCAAATCATTATAATTAGTGGCTCTCGATAGGTACACGCAAAGAGACAGCAAATGCCTCAGATATTGTGTTCTTTTACTACCTTATACTTAGAGTTTGTTTGAAATATCACTCTTCATGCAGTTTAGAATATGACAGTATTCCTTCCACTGCATCAGAGGACAGTGGTTTCATGTAGTCAAAGCTTCAACCCTGCGCTAGCTTGGCAAACACTTAACTTGGTTGATTAGTGTGAATGAAGAAGTGACGGATTTAAAACACAACTGTCAAAGCAATGAGAGCCAAAGTCCTTCTGTTGCTGAAAAATAAAAATGCATGTCTGAAACGTTTTTGAATAAAGCTAGCAAAAAGTCCCACTTAAGCAGAGTGAAATGATGGTGAATAGAAAAAAAGACAGCGGAGGTCAGCTGTTCCAGTAGCATCTCATAAATCCTCCCGCTGTGTTATAGATTTATTAAACAAAAACACCATACAATATTGCTTCAATCAACCTACATTATAAACTTTCATTATCCACTTGTTTGAGAGGGGTTAGCTGAAGTTATGCCTAAAAAATCTACTTATTGGATTGCTTATAATTTTATTTCCAAACTATTCTTTTCAAATAGAATATAGATATAAAAACCACAAAAGATTTGTAGATATTTATTAATTATATTTTTGCCCCTATAGATTTTAAATCTAAAAAGGATTATAATTATAGAGTCTCAGATTTTGTGTAACTAAGAAGACTTAAAGTATAGAGAATATTACTAGAAAGCAAGTGTAAGTGATTATTTTTATATTTTATGAATGTATGACTGTTTCTATGGGGTAATTATATCAGTAAGTGCTTCTTTATTTTCATTTATTTTATTCAGTTTTCAGCATTCAACATTTTCTTATGTGATCTTTATAGTGTGCATTTATATTAGATGTACACTGTGCAAAATACTAAGATGTGTTAGCTTCAGATTTGATGTTAAAGACTTTCTGGTGGAGGGTTGTAAGCAGATCCACTTTTCTTCCTGTTGCAGCTCTACTCTCTCTGATGCTACCATCTCCCCTTTCCTGGTCTTATTTCAAAGAAGCAGTGGGCTCTATAACTCACAGCTGTGTCATAGTGTCCACCAGAAGAAGGTCTTCTATGATGAACCTGGATTCACAGATCCTATTGGCTAAAATAAAGGAATGTGCACACAGATGCAGCAAATCAATGCTGTTTCCAGCCAGGGCGTGATTTACCCTGAGCTTTGAGGAATGGTTGGAAATGCTCTAGTAGGCATGACTGTACTACTAGTGATGAGGAGAGAAGTCATCCCTGCATCCAAAAAGGCAGTCTAAAGTGCCCATCACAGTGTGACCTGGGTAATATGCTGGCAGACACCAAGCGTAGTAGATTATGCAGAATTTAAAGGAAAGTGAAGTGTGTGTGGGCAGCAGAAAATTTTGGCCACCTGCTGAGGCTCACTCAGAACACATAGACGATGGAAGTAGTATCAAAAGACCAGGCAGCATGACGCCTTGAGGCTAAGTGGTGAAATTTGGTATTTATTTGAACAATGATGGTAGGTCCTTAGTGCTGGGCAGTAGACTAACATGTTTAGATTTTCTAGCACTGTTTGAATTGGCCAGTGACAATTTATGAAAGAACCGTTTGCAAACAAATCATAATTCTAATGAGTGGCTAAGAGATGCCAGGTTTTACATGAGGACAATGAAAAGCTGTCTATGAATGTGGATCTTACTGGGAAGGTGACTGTTTCGAACCATAAAGAAGATGCAAAAAAGAGAGGTAGGGAGAGAGATGCTGAGTTCCTCTAAGATCTGTGAGATTCAGTTTTTCATGCATTTTACTAAATTGGTGGATAATTCAGAAATCACCTTTGTGATTCATATGGTGTTGAGTTTTGGAGCTGGCTTTCACATCCAGTGCTTTGGCTCTGTGATCTATTATAATTTTACACATCTACCTTCATACATTCATACATACAGATTGGCTCTTACCACAATAATAAATGATGTCTAACATTATGGAGGACCATTTTATTTTAGCCAGTGGACCAAAACATTTTTATTCTTATTAATGATATTTAAAATTATATATGATAGTTAAAATCATACTATCTAACGTCAATAGATACTTATAGCATGACTTCTCACTGTTTCGGGAAATTTGCATTTATTACATATTGTGCTTTTGATGACCCTATGTTAGGTGCTTCATAGACTGGAACATTTATACTTGAAGAGGTAGCATTATGTGCCTAAAATCATGCAGCCTAATGGGGCAGGGCAAGATCTAGTGTATAATAGTTGTATAAAGTAGCACATAGTCACCTTTGAAGGACTAGTGGATACTAAAACGTGGGTTTTGCTTTGGTAGAGAGAAGGCAGACCAGAGTCAGCTGCATTTAGAAATAGAACCCCAAGACTAGCAGTTCTGTAGAGTCAGGATCCAAAAAGGTGAGAGTGAAGAGCTACAAATGGAGGTCTGTGGGGTGAGTCTGGTAAGAAAGATTATAGTTGAGCTGAGATGTTTAAAAGAAATGACTAAATTCTCTAATAGGACCGAATGTTCCCCAGGGCTCTGTGACATCAGGTTACTGGAGGCCTCTTTTGAGACCAGTTTTTACCAGGTAGTGATTGCAGAGGGCACTAGAAGTAGGGTTGATGAATGAGTGGAATGCCTATTTATATTTAAAAGGGATCTCAGTTAAGAGAGAAAACTGGAAATCTTGAAGCTGGCAATGAAGCTGGGTATCAAAGGCTGTGGGTCGAGAATAGAAGACTCTAGTGGGAAAATTAATTCTCCAAATACTAGAGAAGAAAGCAAAGACTAGTGAAGGTTTTTCAAAAGGAAACAAGGCGGATGGCAGACCTTCAAGCCAGTGCAGGGCTAAGCCAATCCAAAGTGTCTCATGCTGTTTGTCTCTGTTTTTGATCGGATGTTCATTTTTACTTTTTCCCCCCACAGAACTGCAGGCTAACAAACTGTTTTTCCTGTTTTCTAGGAAAGGCAGAAAGTCCCTCCCATCCCATGTGTTACTGATAAATATGTTGATTTATATTGTTATATTCTAAAGTGATGTCACAAGAGAAGGGGACCTTGTCTACATAAACTCTCTCTGCTTGACCATCCTGTGTGCCTTCCTTCTTGCTGAGAACATGTGCTTTGTTTGTCCTAGGGGTCCAGTTTTTGCCTCTTCTTCCATGTCACAACGATCAGGGCAACATTCTGGAACTACTAGAGAATTTGGCCACTTCTCTGTCTTGCAGCATCTCAGCTTAACTGTCCTCTCTGCTCCTGAAACCTCCTCACAAATCTTCATGTTTATATTTTAAACTCAGTCACTCGTATTGTCTGGATCCTGACTCCAACCCTGGGTTATTTTCTAATATCTTTACTATAAACACGCCTAATCCAGTTCACCCTTCTTCCATGAAAATTAGGAGCAGATTCATTATTAGTATACATTAATCACTAACACTTAATTGAGCTCTCTGTCCAGGCATTTGTCAGGTGACAAATGAACTGATTCTTTATGTCTAATCAGATATCATACCCATATTTTGCAAATGAAATAAATGCAAAATTTATAGCTTGTTTATCTATTAACATTTTTATTTTACTATTCGTAATTCAAGCATCAGTCATTAACATAGGTGCTTTAAATCCTTAACTTTGTGAAATTAAAGGACACTATTTGTAAAGCAGTGATTTTTCAAATCAGTAGAAAGTGGTGGACTGAAAAAGTAAGTCTGTGCACACATTAGTTTCCTTTTATAGGTCAAAGGGTGAAAACTCATCAATAACACCCTAGGTTCTCAACAGATGGAGAGTAGACAGGTTGGTGACAGCGATAGCAACAGAAGTCTCTAGCCAGCATTCTTCAGGTCAGCCCCTTCACTCTGTCACTGAACCACATGTTGACAAATTCTCTACCGCTTCCTCAGGAGCACAGAGCAGAAGGCCTTCCCCTCATCACCTTGCTTCAGATGCATTTCCAGATCAATGACTGATATTTTATGCGTTTCTGTCCTCTTGATTAATTCATAATTATAACAGCAATGTCTGTATACATATTTTTCTCCTGTAGCATTTTTGCATCTGAAAATGACACTGACAATTTTGTCAGTCATGTACTTAATTAAAATTAATCATAATGCTTATATTTATCCCTCTGTAAATAGGAGTTAATACTATCACGTTAAGTGTATGTCATTAAGAAAATAGTTCCTACTACATTTATTTAAATCTCCCTACCAATACCCTAAATTGTTGGCTCCTTGCTGGCAGGTCCAGGTGAGAGGAGAGAATGTGGTCTAGCTGGGTCTGTCCAAGGCTGAATGGGATCATGAGTGTCGACGGCCCAAAAGAAAGAAGCCAGGCTGGGAGTCCTGTCGAAGCAGGATCTCACTATATTAAACTAGGCACTTGCTTATATAGAGAAGGCAAGGAGGTGGGCACCTAGGTATGGGAAGGGGTGATGTAGGAGGCAGGGAAGGGTGATGGAGGGTAAGGGGTAACTGACAGGGCCAATGGCAAAGCTTAACATCAGAAATGGCAGGGCAGAGAGAGGGCCAAACAGGTCTTGCTGAGTCGCCCCCTATACAGAAATGACAGAGATAGGTCTCTAGGGATAGCCTAGGCCAGGCTTAGGCTTTCCCACAAAGCTGCAGAAACTTAAGCCAGGCTCGGGTTTGTCCTCAAGGCCCAAACCAGGGCCAAAATGGGGCCCAACACTAAATGGTCTTATAAAAGATGTTTTTTTTTGTTTGTTTTTTTGTTTGTTTGTTTGTTTGTTTTTAAATCATTAAAACATCAAATTCATACAGTGGTAAGAAATTACAGAAAGTTAAGACATCAAAATTTTAACATAGGTATGAGATGGTTTGGGCAGGAGAAGGAGTAAGTTCAGTGGGTTGTAGGAAAGCATGTTAAGTCAGAAGTCACCGGTGCTGTAGAGGCGAGCTTGCTCCTGCTCAGTCTGGGATAATCCAACTTCTTTAGTTTTCGCTTGACATAGAGATAGCTTCTTGAGATTTTTAACAATGGAATTTACAATATTTATTTTGCTTCAATGCAAAAATAAGACTCATCACGTTCTTAAATAGTGATGGATTAGAGTGTGTAAGAAAATGGTTTAGATTAGTGGGTTAGCATCTTGTTGCCAGAGAGCCACTTAATTGAGTAATCTAAAATAATTTGTGTTTGAGTTCAGCCATGAAAATTGCTCTGATGTGTCACAGTTCTGAGATCACCTTGTTTAATAATGATTGTTTGTTTATATTCACAGGAAACTATCTTTATATTTACTTGTTTTCTCATATGTTAACATCCAGATATTCTTGATTCTTTAGTTTGCAATAATATAACATTTAATGATTTTGTTTTTGTCGACAGATGTCTAAATTTACTCCGTGTTGCTATAATATTTAAGACTCAGAACTTTACAAAGAATGGAAGACATGTGTCACAATAGTAAGTGGTGGGAAGCCTATGAATGTGGCTCCCAGCACCTGCTGAGGGTTTCTGTGCTGGACAGGCAAGAGCAAGAGGGCTTGATTGCTTTTGTCACACACACTCTCTTGTAATAACTAACCCATTCCTGTGAGAACATTTAAGAGGTCTCACCTCCTGACACTGCTGCAGTGGGTTATTGAGCTTCCCACGCAGACTTGGGAGGGTACATTCAAACCGTAGCACCACATAAATGTGATACGACATTTCAAGTGTAAGCGATAAGGATAATAGTAAGACAGTTCTCTGCAATGATGCTTGGCAGCCTATGTGGGAAAAGACGGTCATTATTACACATTGAGACAGGGTTCTGGTCTGTAAACCAGACCGTTCTTTATGCCACTGTAGCTCAGGCTAGACCTGAACTCATTATATTTGCCTTTTTAAAGTATAGAAAACACACACACACACACATACTACATTTTTACTGTATTGAATGTGCTGTTTCATCCATTCTACCTGCATGTGGCAGAATACGGAGCTCTCTGATTTCAGGCACATCCTCTGCATACTTATAATTCATGTTGGTTTCATATTTACATTATGACTAAAACTTTCTAAGCATTTTGCATTTACTCTGTGTTGCAATTCATAACCACTACAAGAGATATTTTTTGTTATGACTCTCATTTTAAAATGGGAGACATAAAGATGACTTAAATTTAAACTATCATATAAAAGAAAGCCCAATCCAGAAAACTACAACTGTTATAAGGCAGAGAGTGCCCAGGTTCAATGAGTAACACAAATGTTGATCTAAGGCTCAGGGAACGTTGTAGAAGTGAAGACAGAATATAAGAGCCAGAGGACCAGGAAATCTGTGAGATTGTGTCTCCTAGAAATGACAGAGAAGCTACTATACCCATGATATCTAAACAAAAGATCCTAACAATGGCAATACTGATAAGCATGATAGCATAGAAGTGAGCTCTCATAGGACCCCATTCCTAGACAAAGAACTGCAAGTGATAATCGTTGCTGGCAGAAGGAGAATTAGTCTATACCAGGGATGAGCCCTCTAATTGCTTATCCAATATAAAGTGGTCATCCCTGTAATCTACACTCAAGCACCATTAAGTAGATTCAGAAGGTCCCATTTATATCAATATGTATTTATGCATGTGTAACAGTAATAATAAAACAAGGAGCTGTCAGTTTGAGAAAGTGAAGGGGGTATGAGACAGAAGTTAGAGGGCGGGCTCTTGGGAGGGGTGAAATGAAGGAAAAGAAAGGGGAAATAATGCAATTGTAAGTGCAATTTAAAAACTATATTGCCTGTTACTTGTTAACTTGAGGAAAATATGCTGGATTATGACTCATTCCAGGGACTCTGCTGGTTACCAGAGGTACAGCAATAAGAAGAATGTACTTTGACCTCATAGGGTAAATTATCTGCCAGTAAGACAGATATGTAAACAGAGTATAAATGGATGTCTCTATTATACAGAACTGATACCTACTAAAAACAAAAAGGAGGGATGGCATGGTAATAATCTGAGGGTCATTTTACGTTTAAAGATTTGTTTCCAGAGGGACAAACCGTGAGTGGTTAGTGGTACCTGGGAGTGATTGATGAGGTGAGGCTAATTTCGGTAACAGCAATGCTGTTTCTGAGGGAAGACAAGGAGCTATGTTATTGAACTTGGAAAACTTTCAACCAAGGGTTTCAACCTGTTGCTAACTCAGATCTGACTACCTACCCTCAACAAGCCAATAAAAGAGCCCAATAAAAAGTAGTAGAAAGCAGAAAATGAACATTTGTTCAATGTGGCCACATTGGGAAGAAAGACAAAGGGATCCAGAAAATCCCCCAAGTCCATCTTTAAGGTCCTGAAGCAAGAACAAAGTTTAACAGGGGCCAAGGACTTCTGTAGCTGAGTGCTATCCCTCCTCCACCCCAGTACTTCCATCATTCTGTCAAGGTGCAGTCAAAACCTAAACTGATTCATCATCCTCTGGGCTTCAGTCTCGTCCTGTAATGTGGTCTGGCAAGTTGTGAGGATTCCTTAAAATCTCCTACTGGGAGACAACTTCCCCTTCTGGCTCTTGCCTTTTCCTTTTGCCATTTTGAGACTCCTGGGCAATTCACATTTCCTTGAGTCTCATTGTTTTAGCAGTCTGACTATTATGTGACAGACACAAGCGTCTCTTTTAGACATGTCATTTCTCCCAGGCCATTACAACACCCACGTGCTACTAGTTTTTTCATTAAAACTGAAGGGAAATGCAGGTAAATCTGGGGGTGTTGATTTCTAAATTTAAAAACAGATGTTGATAATATCAGTTGCTGAGTGTGCCTTACATCCATGTAGTAGAACAATTAAACCAGCTATACATGTGAAAAGCTACAAATAATAAAACAGCATGCCATATTTTGCACACAGCATCATAGTATTTTTTAAACTACCTTTAAGGAAGCCATTTGTTTAAATCAGGGCAAGTTCAGAGACAGGTAAGCAACACCTTAAGACTCTAAGACTAGTGTCTTAGAGTTCTACTGCTGTGAAGAGACACCATGACAAATGCAACTCATGTCAAATGCGGCTGGCTTACAGTTTATCATAGACATGGAGGCATGTAGGCAGACATGGTGCTGGAGAAGGAGCTGAGAGTTGTACACCTTGACATGAAGGCAGCAGAAGGAGACTGTGCCACACTGGGCATAGCTTGAACATAGGAGACCTCAAAGCCAGCTCACACACAGTGACATACTTCCTCCAAGAAGACCACATCTACTCCAACAAGGTCACACCTCCTAATAGTGCCATTTCCTATGGGTCAAGCACTCAAACACATGAGTTAATGGGGGCCATTCCTATTCAAACCACAAAAACCTCCCCCTATCCCCAGAATCTATGCACAAAGAGTATATATAGTATTGTTTAAGGAGAAAATTGTTCTCAAATTTTGACTCTTTACTCGAAACTCAATATGTATGTTAATTTAAAGAATAAAATTCAAGTATGCCTTTTTTTCTGTGATTTATAAAATAATTTTTACAGCAATAATTTGTTATAGTAATAAACAGGTCTAGGCAAAAATTATTCAACTGTATTAATGCAAATTTTCTTTCAAGTGTGAACTGAATTCTAAGAATTGGATTTTTTTAAAATTGTATAAAAGCTTATCATATAAGGTTGATTTAGGCAGTATTTAATTAACATACATTATTCTATAATTAATTTACCAATATTTAAGTGATTTAAGATGATACTCTTGGACTTAGGCTATATTAAGACTTTAGGCAGTTTTTTTTTTAAAACTTATTTATGCTTTTTTATTCTTTAGGTAACTGGTTGCTGAAAACACCAACTTAGTGAAGATACACTCAAATAGAACTTTATACTATGTTATTATTGCTATTATTATTATAGTTGAAGTCTAAAAGGTGAATTCTCATGGAACTATGAAACCAAATAAAAATTCAACAATATAATTTAGAAGTTATATGTTTCTTAGGTAAACATTTAAAAATCTATAGACTTGTAAAAGAGGTGAATATTAACCTATGACTTTTGAAAGTGTCTGGATCATTTTAGGTATATAGCTTCATGCTTTTATAAGCTAACAGTAAACAATGCATTTGAGAATATAGTCAATGATTAAATTGGATTATCTACATAATGAGTAGTCATTAACTAAAAAAGTATCATGCAAGTGCTGATTCCGTACAATTTTAATTGAAATGTACATAAGAAGAACCAAGCTTCTCCCAAGAGGAAAGCGGGTGTCATTTGGAAATGAGAGGGAAGTCACTGTGAACCAGTATGTTGCTGAAGCAGAAGCTGTGCACATCCTTTAACCCCATGGCAGTTTTGACTCTGAGCCTGGGTACAGTGCTGTTCACTCTTGGCGCAGGCTTCACAAGCCTCCTGCTCAGGTCCTGCATTGTTTCTGTAGTTGTTAGGCTGTATGGGGCATGAATCAGTAGGTTTCTTTGTAAACTTGCAGAGTGATTCTCTTTTTTTCTGGTTTCTGCGCATAAATCCTTTTATATGATTTTCTATACAGGAGCTACTGTGACAAGCTGGGTTTCCTGGGCTCTTCCTCACCCCAACTCTCCTGTGTCTTTAGGATGTTTTCACAGCACCCTTTCTGATTTATATGACCCAGAATTTCCTATAGCTTTTGTTTTTTTCCTGGCTTCTCAGAAAGTCCTTATAATGTTAACCTCTTGGCTCATACACAAGCCTTTGTCCACTTCATTCAGTGAAATGTGTCTATTTCTCCCCCAATATGGCCATGCTGTCTCAACTGTGTGCCTTATGATATTGTTTCTGTATTAGAAGTTACAATGTATAGAAATAAGCCTTCCATTTTGTTACATATATGACACATATTGTTATTGTTTCATTTTCCCCCTATAAACTAGTTTATGGGTGTGTATCAGGGCTACATGAAAAGAATACTGAAGTATCTCTCCATCTTCTAGGATGCCTTGCTCAGACTTAGCTAATGGGTTTATTCTTAACTATTGTTTATCTTCTGTCTAGCACAAACATCAATAATGCAAAAATATTTTGAAAAAAAATTAGAGGAAGAAATTCCTCAATTACTTTTGAGTGTTTATCAAGCTAAAATTTCAAAATTGTCATTACAAACACATTTCTACTAAAATCTAAGCTAAAAGTGCTAAATAGTCAGAATAAACATGGAGTAATTATTCATAAAGTAGTCTGTTACTCCTATTCTCTCTCAGCTTTCTCCTGCGTGCTGCATTTTGTTTTCCTAAAAGTCTTTTCAGGCGTTCTTTTATTAGTTAAGACTAAATTGTCATTGTAATATTTAAAGAGTAAAGATTTTAAAGTTAAAACACTTCAGCAGTTTTTTGTTGTTGTTTTTTTGTTGTTGTTTTGTTTTGTTTTTTCATTTAGAATGAGATTCCACTGTATAAGTCCCTTGAAGTAGGTTGTAATTAGGCCGGTCTGTGGGGATTAGTGTCATGGAAGGAGATTATTGGGCTTCTCTTGCCTCATCAGTGTGCAAAGACACGAAGGCTGAATCTTACAGTAAGAAGGGCTCTGCTTTACATTCCCTACCCTGTTAGCAAAACAGCCTCAAACCAAAAAGTTTATGTTGAGTTTGACAGTACCTCTTTCTACATGATATGATTTCCATCTCAAGCATGTTTGAAGGACTATGTTTATGACATGAGCCATTCATAGAATTACATTAAAATTTATGTTATAGATTATTTTTAATTCTCTATTATTTTAATAACTGTTTTAGTTACTTTTTATTGTGACAAAACATCATAGCTAAAGATATTTATAAAAGGAATTATTTAATTGGGCTCATCATTTCAGAGGATTAAGAGTCCATCATGTGGAGCAGAGTGAGAGCAAACAGGCAGCAGATATGTTGGTAGGAGCAGTTGAGAGCTTACAGCTTGATCTGCATATAGGAACAAGAGAGCAAGAAAGTGAAAGAGCTAGAGAGAGAGCAAGAACAGAGGAGAGAGAGAAGAGAGGAAGAGAGAGAGAAAGAGAGAGAGAGAGAGAGAGCAAGCTAATGGAGAATGCCAGAGACTTTTGAAACCTCGAAGCCTGTCCCCAGTGACACACTTCTTTTAACAAGGCTACACCTTCTAACCTTCTAATCCTTCCCAAACAGTGCTACTAATTAGGGGCCAAGTATTCAAGCATATGAACCTACAGCACCCATTCTCAGTCAAGCCACCACAATGATATAAGCAGAGAAACCAAACATTAGAAAAGTGCAAAATCAAAGAAGGCAGGGCCATAGTCAAAGGAGGAATGTTACTAGATATGTAGAGGATCTCCCTTGTGTATTTAACTAAGTGCTAAGCGGCACATATGGGTAAGGACTGGAAAATATGCTCCACACCATTAAGGGTACTGGAACTGATTCACAGAGCTAAGGATGGTTCTAGTTCCAAGAATAACACCTGCTAGAATGTTAACCCAGACTTGCTCCTATCTAAAGGAAATACAGGAACAAAGAGTGGGGCAGAGACTGAAAGGAAGGCCACCCAGAGACTGCCCCACTTGAGGATCCATCCCATATGCAGACACAAATCCAGTCACTATTGCTGATGCCAAGAAGTACTTGCTGACAGAAGCCTGGTATAGCTGTCTCCAGAGAGGCTCTGTCAGAGCCTGACCAATACAGATGCTAATGCTTGCAACCAACCATCGGACTGAACGTGGGGTCCCCAATGGAGGAGTTAGAGAAAGGACTGAAGGAGCTGAAGGGCTTTGCAATCCCATAGGAAGAACAACAATATCAACCAACCCGAACCTCCAGAGCTCCCAGGGACTAAACTACCAACCAAAGAGTACACATGGAGGGACCCAGAGCTCCAGTTGCATGTGTAGTAGAGGATGGCCTTATCTGGCATCAATGGGAGGGGAGGCCCTTGGTCCTGTGAAGGCTAGATGCCCTAGCACAGGGGAATGCTTGGGCAGTGAGTCAGGAGGGGTAGATATGTAGGGAGCACCCTCATAGAAGCACGGGGAAAGGGGAATGGGATAGGGGGTTTGTGGAGGAGAAACTGGGGAAGGGGATAACAATTGAAATTTAAATAAATAAAATAACCAATAAAATTTTTTTTTTAAAAAATGAAAGGTTGGTCATATCCAGTGCTGGGAATGTGACGCTACTACCCCTATGTATGGTTCCTGGGAACATGGTTTGTCAGATTCCTTAAGACATCAGACACTTCTTCCTGTAACCCAGCTATTCTAATCAGAGATATTTGTCAAAGAAAAATGGAAATCTGTACTTACAAAGACACACGTGTATGTTCATACATGTTTTATTTGTAAAACTGGGGACAGACAACTAAAGTTATAGGTTAGCATCTTATGGCATATTAACAAAGAAATAGTGCTGAAAATATAGGAAGTCAAAAGTGAACACAAATGGGTGATGTTAAAATGTTTCATTTAGTATAAGGTCCTAGAGAAAAATGAATTCACAGTTTATAATCAAATATTTACAGAAAATTAACCAAGGTATATGTATAAAAGTTCTTGAAAAGAAGCCATGTCTGCAGATATTTTAAAATTAATTATAACGGCATTACTGTGGAAAGATTGGTATGTTCCTGGTCCAGAAAATAGTTACATTATCTCGGGATAGTTCTAGTTAGTTCACCTTGGTGTCAGGACAAACATCCCATGACTAATAGATAAAGACTTTTGAAATCTGTTAATCTATCAAACCACTAGCTTCTACTAACTCCCAAACTAAGCACCATCAGGCAGGATCTTGTGCCTATAGAAAAGCTCCTTCATCTCAGTGCAATTGATTCTCTGCTGTACCTGCCAATGTATTTTAAACCTGCCTTTATTTATGATGTTCATTGTTATGTAGAATTATAATACTTCATGAAACTGCTTCCATGTTGGAACATGAAATTCGAGATCACCTAAATCTGTGTCCCTAAGCCATGGTGGCTCAGAACACCTCTAGAATAAGCTATCTCTTCCAGCTGTGGCATATGCATCAATAGTATACAGATACAAACAAGCATGATTTCTTGAGAACCAGGAGGTTGCACTGAGACGTGATGGAGGAAGAATATGAAGAATTAACTCTGGAGTGTTATTAGAGATGTTTTATCATGCTGATGCTTTCGTAGGTACATACTTAGATAAATATCTATCAAGTGGTTCTTTTGGAGTCTAACTTCTTGAGATCTTTATATATATTGGATATTAGTCCTCTATTAGATGTAGGGTTTGTGAAGATCTTTTCCCAGTCTGTATATTACTGTTTTGTCTTATTGACAGTGCTCTTTGCCTTGGAAAGGCAAAAGAAGTGTTTCAATTTCAAGAGGTATCATTTATCAATTGTTGATCCTAGAGCCTGAGTCACTGGTGTTCTGTTCAGGAAAATTTCCGCTGTGCCAATGCTTTCAAGGCTACTTCCCACTTTCTGTTCCATTAAATTTAGTGTATATGGTTTTATGTGCAGGTCTTTGATCCACTTGGACTTAAACTTTGTATAAGGAGACAAGAATGTATCAATTTTCATCCTTCTACATGCAGACTGCCAGTAAGGCTAGCACCATTTGTTGAAGATGCTTTTTTTTCCCCCACTGTATGGTTTTGGTTTCTTTGGCAAAGACCAAGTATTCATAGGTATGTGGGTTTATTTCTGGATTTTGCTTCTATTCCATTGATCGACCTGTCTGGCTCTGTACCAATATCGTATGTTTTTTTCCCATTGCTCTGCAGTACAACTTGAGGTCAGGGATGGTGGTTCTCCAGTTCTTTTATTGTTCAGTCTTGTTTTGGCTATCCTGGGTTTTCTGTTTTTCCATATGAAGTTGAGAATTGCTTTCTCCATGTCTGTGAAGAATTGTGTTGGAATTTTGATGGAAATTGCATTGAATATATAGATTGCTTTTGGTAAGACTGCCACTTTTACTATGTTAATCTTACTAATCCATGAGCATGGGAGAATTTATCCATCTTCTTTGACCTTCTTCGATTTCTTCAGCATCTTGAAGCTCTTGTCATACAGGTCTGCCACTTGCTTGGTTAGAGTTAAATTAAGATATTTTATATTATTTGTGGCTCTTGTCAAGGGTGTTGTTTCCCTAATTTCAAAAATGGGGTATAGAACTAAGCATAATTCTCAGCAGAGGAATCTTGAATAGAAGATTCAAGCACTTAAAGAAATGTTCAACATCCTTAGTCATCAGGGAAATGCAAATCAAAATGACCCTAAGATTTCACCTAACACCAATAGGAATGGCTTAAGATCAAAATCTCATATGAAAGCATATGCTGGTGAGGATGTGGAGAAAGGGGAACACTCCTCCATTGCTGGTGGGACTACAAACTGGTACAACCACTGTGGAAATTAATCTGGCGGTTCCTCAGAAAATTGGAAATAGTTCTACCTGAAGACCCAGCTATACTGCTCCTTAGTATATACCCAAAAGATGCTCCACCATACCACAAGGACACGTGTTCCATTATGTTCAAAGCAGCCTTATTCATGATAGCCAGAAACTGGAAGCAATCCAGATGTCCCTCAACCAAAGAATGGATACAGAAAGTGTGATTCATTTACACAATGGGATACTAGTCAGCTGTTAAAAATGAGGACATCATGAATTTTTCAGGCAAATGGATGGAATTAGAAAATATTATCCTGAGTGAGGTAAGCTAGACCCAAAAGGACATGCATGGTATGTACTCACTGATAAGTGGACATTAGCCAAAAAGTATAGAATACCCATGATACACCACGCAGACCCAAAGAAACTAAACAAGAATGAAGACCCAAGTGAGGATGTTGTAATCCACTTAGAAATGGGATAAAAAATAATCATGGGAGGTGGATGGAAGGAGGGACCTGAGTGGGAGAGGGGAAGTGGAGGGGCAGGATCAGATATGGAGGAAGACAGGAAAGAAGCCCAGAGGGCCAGGAGAATGAATGGAAATATGCTGCTGCTTGGGGTGGGGTGGAGGCTGAGGAGAACTTCTAGAAAGTCCCAGGGACCTAGGATGTGAGGGTACCCAGGACTTAGTGTGGGTTACCTTAGCTGAAATGCCCAACACTGAAGAGATGGAGCATGAAGAGCCCACCTCCAGTAGTTAGACAGGGCCTCCAGTGGAGGGATGGGGACATCAACTTACCTTCAAATTTTTTGACCCAGAATTGTTTCTGTCTAAAAGAAATGCAGGAGCAAAAGAGGAACAGAGACTGAAGGAATACCAAGCCAGTGACAGCCTAACTTGAGGTCCATCCCATAGGCAGGCACCAAACCCTGACAGTATTACTGATGCTATGTTGTGTTTGCAGACAAGAGGCTAGAGTAGCTGTCCTCTGAGAGGCTCTACCAACAGCTGACTGAGCCAGATTCAGTTACTTTCAGCCAATGGTTGGACTGAGGTCAGGACCCCTATGGAAGAGTTAGGGGAAGGATTGAAGGAGAGGAAGGGATGGGAACCCCATGGGAAGAAGAATGCTGTCAACTAACCTGGACCCTAGGAGCTCCTAGAGGCTAAGCCACCAAAGAGTACATATAGGCTGCTCCAAGGACCCTAACACATATGTATCAGGACTGCCTTTTGGGAGAGGATGTGCCTAATTTTGTAGAGATTTGAGAAGGAAGATGCCTGGGGGGTTAGGAGCACCCTCTCAGTGGTGAAGGGGAGGAGGGATGGAATGAAGAACTCTGGGAGGGGGCCTAGGACAGGTTAACATTTGGGTTGTAAATAAATAAAATAATTAAAAATATCTATCAAGTGCTATTCACAGTTCAGAAATGTATAGTTTGTCTGTACCAAATATCTAAAAAAAATGTATAATAAATAACATAAACCTGTTACTTTTGATAAATGTAGGGTGTGCACAATTGCAGCCATTCTTTAGAGGAAAGAGTGAGACAAAAAAATAGAAACTATGGACCACTTCCAACGAATGAAAGGCATAAAAATTTGTAAGTCAAAGATGAATGGGGTTGGTACCACATAAATAGTTATTGAAGTAGAAAAAAATGATTGAATTTTCATGAGATGAAGAAGCTGTGTTCTCAAGTACAGTTTCCAAATGGAACTAGAGAGGAGTAGAACAGAGTGGTCAACTGGATGCTGGGATTTGGGGTAACAAGCTAAAGGTTTTGATGGCATTCAGGCTGGGCAGCTTGATACTTAGGATGATCAGAGTGGAATAGCCCTCCATGGAAAGCAGCTTATTGCCAGAGAAATGGGAATAGTAAGCTGAGGCTTTGGAAGTCATAGGTGATGTGAACCCTGGAAGAGGAGTTAATGAAATAGACAAGAGGTGAATGCAGAGATGAAGCCGTCAACACAGGCTGGTTGGTGGAAGAGCTTCTGATACGAGGCTGGGTCTTGAACGTTTACTAAAGCCTTGAAAAGAAGAAGGTTGAAAGGGCCATTTTATAGGTGCTGGGCTCATAAATGTAATGCTGGGTGCCTGTGAGGAGCACTGTTCAGTGTATCCAACTGCCAAGCAGAGTTTAACAAAGTACAAGAAGTACACAGAGAAGGAAGACCTTATTGAGGCTGGTAATTTTTCTATGACAGGTACTTCTGGAGGGGAACTTTGTCCTGTTAATTCTCATAAGCATGGGCTTAATTATACAGGAACCATGGATATTTAGAAGCCCCAAGGACTCCCATGATCATCCCAGTTGCTACCAACACTGATAAACGTAATTTAAAAATTGCGTTGTTTTTTGGAATTTCTTGGGGGACCTTAGGATTACAAGGGTCTGTTGGCTGGATCTGCGTTTTCCCCATTTGTTTCAGTGGGAATGAGTTAATTCTGAGGAGGTACATTAGAGGCAATTTACAGCACCATGTTATTCCTTGAGTGTGGGTTACTTAAGGCTTGTCTAAAGCACGTGCTGCTGAGAGCTGAGCTGCTGTGCTATCATGAACGGAACAGAAGGCATCATAAAGCTGCGCTGCTTGATCAAGTGCAAGTGCAGAGCCAAAGTGACAGCCCTCCCAAGCCCCACATAAAAAGTGCCTTCCAGTAAAATTTACCATGCCATTTTCAGATAAAGTGCATATTCAGGACACATGGATGATGGCAAGATTGTCAACATCATCCCTGAATGCGAGATCTATGGTGTAGATCTGGCTGCTGGTGGACAGCTCTTTTTAACATCAGCCATATATTTCTCAGTTGCAGGGCAAAGGAGGAGAAATTAGTTTATAAAGGGAATGAAGACTCCGGTCTCTGACAGCCCACCTTCTCCATTGCTGGGAAATGCCAGCAGTTGTAGCAGTGGTAGCACAGTGCTTTTGCTTTAAAGGTTTTCTTAGGCAGAGAAAGGCTTTGACCCCAGAACAATGGGCAATGGGCAGAGGTTTCAGCTCCCTGTCCAGATTCTCTAACAGGGATGGGTGACCGCTGTTGGAGCAGCCAGCCCTCATCATGAGCATACTAGCTGTGGACAAGACTTTTAAAAAGGCTCTTTCTGGATACACAGGGTCTTGACAAAATGGTCATTTCATCTCACCTACTTCTTTCTGATTCTTAGGTTTCTTTGCACAAATCTTAAGTGTCAATCCCTCCCATCTACAACCCCCAAAATCACTCTGTGTTGTAGTCTCAATCTATCTTTCTGTTTGTGAGTCTAAAATTGGGTCTAACCATCAAAAGAATTATTGATTTCCATCAGTTCTTTGGTACAATTTTTATTATAAACAAAATATATAAGCCACAAACTACCACATGGCAGGTCATAAGTTAGAAAGATTGAATTTCTGGAAAGATGTGCAGTTCTGGCTGTGCCAGCTAAGCTTCACTCACAGGGCTAGGTCAGGCCTGGCAAACATCACTGATCATCTAATGAAAACCAGGGCTATTAGACCTTTGGGAATGCATTAAGTTACTTTGCAAGTAAAAGTTGTTGAATGTGATTGAGCAGGCATAGCAGTAATTTAATATGACGATGAGTTTCAGACATAAACCATCAGCCATGCTAGGACTTTGCAAAACGGTAACTTCTGAGTTCTTTTTGTCTTTAAAATGAAGCTCATAAAAGAGTAAAAATACACAGCCACAGAAGCAGCCAGCATTGGTGAATGGGAAAGACTTGTCTATGACAGATTTCCCCCCTCCTACTTTTTAGTGTCGTGTTTTAAGCAAGCCATTTACATTGGCTTTTTTTAAAAAAGATAAAATATTTGATGTGCATCGTTTTGAAGCTGTGAAAGCTTTCTTAGAAAACCATGAGTTTAAAATGTGACATTTATTATAGCACTATGTGTCCTTAGTGAAGAAAATTGAATATAAATAAGTGTTAATGAGTACCTGATTGTTCTATAGGAACAATTTATTCATTCTCAATAAATGAGAAAAGCTGGGGAGGGAGGCATGATAAAGTATGCCAGATGAGCAGGCTGGACTTGAGAAATGGCTGTGGTGCGAGAACAACGGGATATCTCTGAAATGCAGTTCCGATTCCTGCGACACTCTTACGGTGATCATTTGTTCCTCGGGAGAGAAGTTTACGATGATTAAATTGCATGCATATGGTGTGTTTGTAGTCTTTTGGGGAAACTCTTATTTGATATGATCTCCAAATGTGAAATTATTTGGATAAATATTAATATTTAAGATCTAATAAAACTAAAATTCTTTTCTTTTCCCATTGATCTGAAAGAGAATTTCATGTGTGCAGGTATTGATGCACACACACACACACACACACACACACACACACCCTACAACAGGAGAATGCTTCTTGCATTCTTCAGTCTATCCAATCTGTGGCACAGTTAGCAGCCTTTCCTGAGAGTACATGTAGCTGTGCTATGAAGAGCATAATATTCCAGGAGCTGCGGGGTCAATCAAGTAACCAGAGGAAAACGTTCAATGGGAGGCTTCTGACAAGGGTGTTTAAAAACAGAACGAAAAGTTAAAATGAAAGCAAATGAAGAGAATGAAGCAGTGGTTCTCAACCTGTGGGTTGTGACCCCTTTAAAGCTAACAACACTTTCCCAGGGTTCACGTAAGACTATCCATTGGAAAACACATTACATTATGATTCATAACACTAGCCATATTACAGTTATGAAGTAGCAACAATTTTTTTTGGGGGGGGGGTTCAGAGTCATCATACTATAAGGGACTGTATTAAAGGGTCACAGCATTAGGAAGGTTGAGAACCACCTGCATGGAGGTTGCTTGGGAGGTTACTTGTGGTCAACAGACAATGTGAGATGTGAGCTGCTGGCTCCCGGGAGCTGCATGGGATTTATTTCCTGAGGTAAAGTGTGAGCCTTCTACTATGTCTGTTGAGTTTTCTGGCCATCCGTGTCCTGTAAATCCTTCCAGTGGTTCTTGATTTTACATGACTCTCTCTGTGTTTTTATTACAAACTCTTTTTTGATGTTTAACCTGGATGCCTGGCTTTGCTAATGAAACCTATTTTCCCTGGCATGAGTGCACATGTACCAAAAACCTTTTTGTGGTTTTGTTTCTCTGGAGATCTGAAACAAATAGTAGCCAAATTATTAAACCAAAATAAAGAGAGATTAAAAACTTCCAAAATTAGAGGTGGAAAAGGAGACATTATTGCATTCACTGAGGAAATTCAGAGAATTATAAAGACAGTCACCAAACTGGAAAACCTAAAAGAAATGGGTGAATTTTACACAGATGCAATCTACCAAAGTTGAAGCACATCATCCAATGAGGTAGAAGGTGTAAAATGATGTAAAACAAAACAAAACAAAACAAAATAAACAAAGCAAGACACCCCCCCCCCCCAACTGCTTGAGTTGGTTTCCCTGCAGGGAATTTCCCAGGCAGGAGGATGTCAGAGGCTTCATTGGTAGAAACAGCTGTCTTTCCAGAGCCTGTGGGCCAGATCACAGCGGCTTGCTTAAGGAGGAGTCACAGGCAGTCAGGGTTTAAGAGTGGGGCAAAGCATTCTTCATATTTGAGAAAGGAATTTTCTCCCTACATAGGGTACATTTTCTTGTGTTAGAAGATATGTTTCCATGCCTATATTCCATGTCCTAAATCAGGGAAGTTGCAGTTGCATCAATGCTGTTATTGTTTGCTTTTGCTCCATTTAGTGGGCAATAGGTACATAAACAGGTGTTGTGAATTTTATGTTCTTTAATGGTGGATGTGTTTTTCTCAGTATGAGAGAACTTTCAAAAGTAACAGTAAAACAGATAAATCTCAGACTCTCTCCTCTATGTCCTGACTACACTGAGTTAGCAGCTTTCTTAGAAATGCAGTTTTGAGTTACACACTTGGCATGCCAGCTTCACACTCCCAGCTCTCGTTCCTGTATCAGTCCCATTAAGTGTGAAGAACTGAGAAAAGAATATACAAGTACTCAGCAAATGTTTGTTGGATTTGTCAACAATCACCATGAAGATGAATGGTACAAAACGCAAGGCATAGATGAAGAGCTGGTTGTGTGAATCTGAATAGCTGTTGTACTATTTATCTCTTCAAGTTACAGCCTCTCTGAACTTCAGTTTCTATCCACGTCAGAAATAGTAGCAAAGTCTCTCATCTGTGTTGTGAGACAGATATATCGGCAAAGAAGTATATAACAATAGTTCGATCGTGATGGCAATGCTGAAGTTAAATTGCTAATTTTCTTTTGTCCAAGAGAAAACATATATGTAGTATTACGCACAAAATGAAAGCAAAATAAGTTGATACAGGCTTGGGTGAAAATAGCATTTATTTCCAAATAAGTTTGACTTCGAAAAATCATTCTCTCTTACTTTTCTTCTTCCATTTTCACTTTGAGCTCTTAAATGTAGCCCAACCTAAAAGAGGACAATGGAACAAAAGGGCTAAATAGAATCTTAAAAAATAATCATGGGAGAAAGATCAAAAGAAAGGTTCACAGTGAGCTAGAGGAAGGTCTCCATGAAGGCAGGGTACTCTCTCCCCAGGGCTCCAATGAGCGCCATAGCACTGTTTTCCTTGATCCAAGCTTCATAGAGAAAATCTTTGATTAAGAAATTAAATTTCTTAGTAACTGCAACCCTCATCTTCATAGGAATTTGCAGGAACTGTGACAACTTCCAAATGTCCTGATGAAGGATTATTTTCCTGGTTCCATAGACACTGGGGGCTGTGAAGACACATGCCCAGGTGCCCTGGCTCTGTCCTTCTTGACTTTGCCCTGTCCTCTGAGAGTCAGGGGATGAGGGGGGAGGCACACCCTATAAAAAGGAATCTCATGAGTGTGGAAGAGTTGAATTTGGAAAGAATAGGGGTAAAAGGCTCTCAGCATATAATAAGATATAGGAAGAGATTTAATAAGGTACTGTGATGGTCTGTATATGCTTGGCCCAAGGAGTGGGCCTATTAGAAAGTGTGGTCCTTTTGAAGTGGGGTGGCTTGTTGGAGTAGGTGTGTCACTGTGGGTGTGGGCTATAAGACCCTCCTTCTAGCTGTCTGGAAGCCAGTATTCTGCTAGCAGCCTTCAGATGGAGATGTAGAACTCTCAGCTCAGCCTGCACCATGCCTGCCTAGATGCCACCATGCTCCTGCCTTGATGATACTGGACTGAACCTCTCCTGGTGTCTGTTCACAGCAGTAAAACCTTAACTAATAGAGGTCTTACGTGACAATAACTGCGTGACTGGGTGTAGAGGCTGTGTGCTTGCTCTGGTTTAAACACATTTGGTAACTCATGTAGTGGGACAGAGGAGGATGATTTGATGTTCAGGTGTTTTCTATAAAACGTTTTTTCATTTTATTTTTGGGAAAAAAAATCCTAAAGATACCTTTAATTAAATTGATTTGACCATTATATTTTTTTTCTTTAGATTTGATGTTGTATTGATTTGACTTTGTGCTTGGCAAATAAGATTCTGATGTTAGAAAGCTAGAATGTATTTGACTTTGGTTTGATTTATTTTACTTAGCTTGAGAAAACTATAGATGAGATAACTCGTGATTATGAATGGAATTCTGGGAAGCAAAATTAGTTCATTCTGAGCAATTGCTCTTTCTTAGTAATGTTGTCTTACAGCAAGGCCAGGGGTTTCTGCTGTTGTGCAGATGCATCCCAGGCTATAAGAGTCACTTGTTCCATCCAGATTTGAAGAGGACCTTAGGCAAGCTCTTACACCATCACAGACCTTCATGTGGATGATGGGAGAAAGCTTAGCAGTGTCTGTGGTTAATGCTTGTAGAAACAGAATTATCATTTAAGCTTATCTTAGGTAAATGAATATAATAGAATATAAGTACATACTTTTTAGTAAATATTTTCACCTCTATTTTGAAAAGGAAATAATGCAAACTTTAAGAGAAAGGTTCACTCTTTATAAAGCAAATATATAACCAAAATTTTGATGAAATAATCCCTTCTAAGCCTTTTCTCTGAATAGAAGACTGTATTCATGACTGACATGTAAAATAACTTATTTTAAAAGAGACTTTATTAAGATGAAAACAAAAACAAAACAAAAATAAGATGAAAACAAAAAAAGAGACTTTAATAAAAAAAGGATTAACATTTTTTAAACTGATTTTTACTTTAATAAAAATTGTAGTTAATTGAGTTATATTTCCTTTTCGGCCAACCGTTGCTGAATTGAGTTAAATCAAACAGAGGAATCATGTCTTTCTTCCTATGTTCACTCTCCAAGTTCTAGATCAGTGGTTCTCAACCTGTGAGTCACCACCTTCATGGGGATGATTGACCCTTTCACGTGAGTCGCATATCAGATATCCTGGATATTAGATATTTGCCTTACATTAATAATAATAATAATAATAATAATAATAATAATAATAATAATAAAAATACAGTTATGAAATAGAAACAAGAATATTTGTACGGTTGGGGTCACCACACCGCGAGGAACAGTATCAAAGGGTCGCAGCGTGGAAGGTTGAGAAGCACTGCTTAGGATCCTTAGTTTTCTCAGCACAGATCAAGTCTCTCTTATCTGGAATGCTTGGGATCTAAGAGCTTTGAAGAGGAGACTTGTCATTAAATATTTTCAAATACATATTAATAAGTCCTGGGGCAGGTACCTGAGTCCAAACAGAAAGGTCATTTATTCTTCATATACATATAATGACATGCCTTACAGATAATTACATAATAATAATATTATGATATTTTAATGCACCTGCATTTTGATTATGTCCTCTCACCTAAAGTCAAATGTATAATATCAAATTTTGGGCATCATGTCCGTGCTAAAACATTTCAGAGTTGGGATAATCCCAGATTACAATGCTTCATCCAGTTCAATTTCATTAACAGAATATAACCATTGCACAGTAACATTTGAAAATATGTTTAAAAACTGTGGATCATGAAGAAATGTTTAAATTATGATATATAAGAGTATTCTCAACTAAATACTCATCACATCACTTTTCTTAGTCACTTTCCTCTCACTTGTATAATTTCTTTGATAGTTTTGCTTTTCTGCTCCTGTGATAATGTACCCTGAGGGAATTTATATGAATTTTGACGGGGAAGGGTTAATTCAGCTTGCAGTCCCAGGTTACAGCCCATCAGACGGAAACTTGAAGCAGCTAATATCCTCAATATCCACAGTCAAACGCAGAAGAAATAAATGCATGCATGCCTGGGAGATGGCGCTGCCTGTGGTGGACCAGGTCTTCCCATGTTAATTAGCATAAAACAGCCCTCTTTACAAGTATGTCCACAGACCAAATCCAGCCAAGCCTTCACTGAGGATCTTCCACGTGATTCTATATTGTGTCAAGTTGACAATGAAATTGATCATGACATGCTCCAAATACACATACATCCACTTCCCCCAATCCAGCTGTAATAATAGTTAGGATAATAACTAACCTCTTCTTATGATGCAGTCTGATAAAGTCTTAGATCCAAAGTCCATGATTGCTTATGTTCACTTTGTAAAATGAAGTGTTGAAGGTCAGAACGCTAGGTTGGGACGTTAATCTCACAGTGACATTACCTGTGGGTGAAGACCTTTCAGTATTACTCACTGTGTCTATTACAGAGCATAAGTGTTTTCTAATATAATACATGTACACACAGGCATGCACACACATGGACACACACACACACACACACACACACACACACACATATATATATATATATATATATACGTATGAACACACATTTGTGAATTATTTATTGACTTCCATCATGATACCCCTGGAAAGGTATTTAACCAAATATTCTCATTTGAGCTTTTCCTTTGACTGGATTGGTAACCCCTGAAGCTAGTCTTATGGATGACGATAGAAATCAGTGTAAATTAGCTTTTTTGTGGTCATGCTGGTACAGCATTAAGGACAATTTTATTTCACTGCAAAAAAATACATTTAGAAACTATTTTTACAAACATTCAAATGAAACATTTCAGGATAACTGCTAGCCTGAGAAACTTCATTTAAATTCTATCTGCATAAGCTGTGAAGTACAGGTGGATTTATCCGTGAGAAATACTGTGGAATCATGGGCATGTTTTATTTATGCCTTCTACAAAAAGAAACTTTATTTTTAGAAAAATTATAAAGCATATTTGAATGGAAATACCTCCCCAGTGGCTGCTGTGTGCTTGAAACATGGAGTGCTCACCTAGAAACAGTACATAGGGAACTGGGGGGAGGGGCTATATGGATGCATTCATTCTGTTTTCATGGCTATACTAGCATTTTTGAATATCTCTTATGAAAAGAGATGCTTATTTAGCACCCAGTTTTACGGTTTGAAATTCTCACAGTAAGGTTTAGCTAGAGGACCTTGTGGCCAGTCACCTGTTGGTGGGTAGTGAGCTGGGGGAGGAGGGATTACTTCAGGAAGCCACATGCCCAGGCCTTGTGCACAATACAGTGACTTGGGCCTCCCCCTCATCTCCACTTCTTAGAGTCCCAGCTCCAACATCAGTGCGTTAAAGAACAAAGTCCAAACATTTAAGCCTTTGGTGGCAACAACTTTCTAAGAGCTGTGAATATATTTCTTCAAACTAGTTAAGACATTTAGCAATGCCGATGAGGTCATAGCAGGTTTTCATTTGAGTCTCATCACAGTTCTGGCCAATCCTGCACCATTATCTGTGTGACCACTCTGGTTGGGAGCCGATCATCTGCATGAGGGCCCTTTCTGAGTGATACCACAGCCATGTCACAGGTTGGCTTGAAATCTCATCCTACCCGTTCGGATTTGTTTAGACAATGCAGACTTTGTGTCAAGCTATCTGATTTTAAAAGATATTAGTGAAGTCTGGCCAGTAGAGCAACCTTCTGCCGTTCCCCCAGTATGCAGGCAAAGCTCCGAGGAGCCAGTTTCAGAGGCAGAAGATATAGCAATATTGTATCTGTGTGGTTTTTTTTTTAAATCTCTTAACTAAAATGAAAAGTTTCTATGCTTTTAATACCCAGCTTAAACGAGTTCTGGAAAAACCTGAAGTGTACAATTATTCAGAAAATTAGCAAGTAAAATTTTTATTCAGATGCTGATGGTTCCACACACTTAGGACAGTTGTCAGATTCCCAGTCTGATAATAAAAATTGAAACATGGGCCACAAAACACGGTGCAGCTTTTTAATGGAGTCAGGTAGAGCCACTGTGAGGGAGAGGGTGGGAGGCAGAGGAAGTGTAGCTCCTGAAGCCTGGACAGTGGACTTTGCCTGTGACAGCAAGGCTATTCACTGTTGTTACCTGTTTCCCACAGGATTGGGAGCTATAGCACCAAAATTTATGCATATGTACTGTGACTTCCTTAGTTCCTCCAGTCTGATGGAACTTTGGGTGCTTGATTGAGTAGGAGAGAGAATTTAGCAGCAATCTACCCATATGAGTGAGGACAGTGTCCCCTTCAGGGTCACTCTGTTGGGTCTTGTGGTCAGCAAGGCTACCTGACAGCAGGGAACCTGAGCCAGCATCTTGTACCTTCAGGTATTTCCTAGTTTGCTGTCTGCTGCTTTAATAAAGATTATGACCAAAAACAACTTGGAGAGGAAACAGTGTATATGATGTACACATCCTGGTTATAGTCCATCATGAAGGAGAGGAACTCAAGGTGGGAACGTGGAGTGGTGAAACTAAGGCAGAAGCCATGAAGGGACACTGTTTACTGACCTGGTCACTCTTGGTTTGTTCAACCTGATTTTTCATACAAACCAGGACCCAAGTGCCCAAGAGTGGCACTATCCATAGTGGGCATCCCCCTACCCCCAACGTGATTGCTTGGATGATTGCATCAACCAAGAAAATGCCCTACAGACTTGCTTACAGGACATTCTGATGGGAGCAATACCTAATTAAAGTTCCCTTTCCTAGATAAATCTTCATATGTTAAACTGACAGTCAACAACCTGGCAATGTTCAAATCCGTGATTCTAGACATTTATGTGGAGAAACTGATTTTTATATCCCCAAAGCATTGGTTCAACATTTTCTGAAGGCCTTTTAAGTATTATTGATGTTTCCCTCTCCAAGTCCCAAAGTACAATTCACATTTTATTTTTAAATTTTTCATTGTATGTGCTTTTTTATTTTATATGTATTTCATTTGCTTGTAAGAATGTCTGTGCACCACTTGCATGCCTGATGCCCTTTAAGGCCAGCAAAGGGTGTTTGAGTTCCTGGACCCGGAGGTACAGATGGTTGTAACACTATGTGGGTGCTGAGAATCTAACCCAGGGTTTTGTAAATGCAGCCAGTGCCTGTAACCTGAGAGCCATCTCTCTAACCCCATAGCCATATTTTACTGTGGCCCCTTTCTCATGAACCAAAAACTCTAACCATTTTTGCAATAGGTTATATGCCTGCAAAATAAGCGTAGATAGTTGTGGATGACAGTGCTGTGACTATGTAAAACCCACAGTGACTGTCTGACCTGGGTGCCTTGTAGATCCTCTTTTTAGTGCCAGAAGGGAATACTATGACTCATGTTCATATAGATCAGTGTCTTTCTGTAGCTTTCCTGAGAAAAGAGGTGTCACAGATCATATATGAATTAGAAACTGTCACCTACTAACCTGTTTCTGAGTCTTGAGAAGAATCGGGATGCTTACCAGTGAGCACTGTGGTGCTGTACAGTCAGTGCACCCCTACCAACAGTTATCGCTAGAACGTCCGGGATGCCTTAATAGGCATGGCTTCTATGTTCATAGACAAAACTCAAAGCATGTTCTTAGCCCTGCCCACTTGTGATTTCTCTCTCTCCCCTCTTCTGTGCTTTCAGTGCACTGCTGCATAGGTTCCCCAGTTCTACCTTGCAGTGTACCTGTAGACCCTTCACAGTGGCAGCATGGAGAAAAAAAACCATCTTCCTTTGCTTTCCATCTCGTTCTTCAGCATTTCTCTCTTTTTTTCAGTGCTGTGATTATCTGAAAAATTCATAGTCCTTACAGTTTTAATGGCTGCTAATTGATTAATGCATCTTAATGACTACTAATAGCCTAATCTGCTATACCTCCTGGATGCAATATTTGCATGTTAAAAGGACTTTTGAAAAAGAATTATAACCTCAAAAAACCAAAAAAAAAAAAAAAAAAAGAAAAAAGAATTATAGCCTTATTTTTAAAACCAGCTCAGAGTGAGAATTTACAGCATGCTGACAAGTCACATGGGAACAGTATCATAATGGGTGTTTTTCATATTTGAACATCTCTGGAAACAAGGGTTTATCTTTTTAATTAAAAATTCATGTATATGTATCCAAATACATGTATGTCATTGCACCACATGCATGCATGGTACCCATGGATGCCAGAAGAAGCCATTTGATTCCCAGGAACTAAAGGTACAGATGCATGTGAGATGCTATTTGGGTGCTGGAGCAGCTAGTATCAGGTGTTGAATTAGGTGCTGAGCCATCTCTTCATCTCCAAAGATACAGTGTATCATACTTTTATTGGTAGTATTATTTGTTCATAATTAGTGATGCATAAAGCGATGTCTCAAGCTCGGTGGCACCTTAGATTGATTTAAAACAGAGGTGTGGGGATAAAGCAAGAAAAGACACTACCAGTGGAGTGGACAACGGCCCTCAGAATGGGAGAAAATCTGTGCCAGTTATACTTCAGGTGGGGGTGATATACTGAGTGTATTAAAAAAATGTACAATTTAAATACCCTCAAATTTAGACTGCCAACCAACAAATCTGCTAATAAAATGAACAAGCTGTACTCAAAGGAAGAAATACAAGTGGCCAATATGTATTTATATTTTTAATGTTCCGAATCCTTAGCCATCAGGGAAATACAAATTAAAACAACTATGAAGTTTCATCTCATGCCAGCCAGAATAGATGTCACCAAGGAAAACGACAATAAATACTGGCAAGGATGTGAGAAGAGGAAATCTGTGTGTTCATGGTGTGAGTGTAAAGTGGCACACTCATCAGGGAATCCAGTGTATATGCTTCTTGAAAAGAGAAAATAGAACTTGCATATAACCAGGCTCTACCACTCGGAGCATATATCCAAAGGAATCTATATCCTATGACAAAGTCACATGCACACCCATGTTTATTACTGCCTATTCACAATAGCAAGGCAATGGAACCGGCTACACCTCTATCAATAGATGAATAGATAATAACAAATTTTATATACGTGTGTGCATATATAAATACATGGAATTTTTTTCAGCTGCGAAAAACAGCATAATGAAAACTTCAGGGAAATGGATGGTTTTGTAAAATATGTGAAATGAGTTAACCCAGACAAATACCATATAATCTGTCTAATATGCAGATCCTAGCTTATGATGTCTTTAGCAATGTGCGTTAGTGGCGGTAGGTATGAGTATGGGAAACAGTGGAACATGTGCACTGTGAAGGCAGAGGCAGGCTCGAGGGGGACTGGGAGGCACGGTGGCTATCGGCAAGTACTCAGTAGAAGGTGCAGCAGCAGACTCATAGAACAAACTGAGTTTGAAAAATGCCACAATCAAATAAGTTACTGTGTATGGTAAATAAAGATTTAGTGTAAAAAGTGAAACAAAATAAAAATGTATATATTATTTATGTAGGTATGCATTTATTTGTATTTGCTACTTTTCTGACTAAATTTTATAGTAGATGTTAACTACTTCCCCTATTAAATATACTCTGTGACCAATGAACCATGAACATTCTCTAATAGGTGCCTGTGGAGGCATCAGTTTCAACTTTAGGACTTCTGAAGAAGGAATTGAAAAATGCTTTTTTGACTTAAAGATATTTCTAAGAAGTCAATGTTGGAGACAACATGTATCCATGATGCGTATTTCTGACTTTTAAAAACTCTCATTTGTAATACTGATTCTCCTCTTACTCCACCTCATTTTGGTCTGAGAGAGAAGCAATAACTCTGAGTAAACACCACAGAAGAATATCGTGTCCCAGAGCATTGGTTATCTTTTAAAGATGAAAGGCTTTGTATCTGTAATTACTCATCATGTGAAACACAATTTTCAATAACAGTGTCATTCTTCCTTTCTGGAAAACATTAGAAACAATTGCAGAATAAAAAGCAAGCTCATCAACAACAATGACAAGAAAATCTGTCAGAAAATTGGCGAAAATTCAGCTCTTTGTGCTCTTGGGACGGATGGCGGGCGGCTTCTGAGAGAAAGCTCTTCAATTTTCTATCACACAGACCGGTTGCCTCTGTTCAGATGCTTTATTCTTTGATGCAGTTTGGCAGTGTTCTTGGCAAGAGAGTGTTAATTTAAATAATCCTTGAAGTTTAGTTTATTATTGTCCGCCACTGCACTCCATAGACATTGTCCGCCAGCTCCATGCACTCCAGGATGTTTTAAAATTTTATAGCCATTTAAGTTCAAGAGTGAATACTATAGTTATATGCTTTTAAAATGTAGTACTTGCTCTGTTTTTGCTGCTGGAGAATAGTTCTTGGAATACTTTGTGAATGAGTAGAACTTTTCATTAACTCCTGTTATTACAGTCTTGTGCTTAGATGTTTTACTAAAAGTCCAAAAATTAGCATTAGGCTTTATGTATGTATATAGCTAGACTTCCAAGTACACAACAGGCTAGTGCTGCTGTACTGTTGTTGTTGTTTTTACAAACTTCTTAGAATATCTGATGCTTGGCAAAGGTGAATGCACTCATTCTGTGAATGGTTAGTGCTAATCCTCATTTTGTTTGTCAGTATCTTAGCCCAGATTTGTGTTCCTAGATTGTCAGTCTTTAAAGAGAAGTTACCGGAGTGAATTAGAAATAGGACAGGATCTTGTGACTGAGAGGATACAAAATCCTGGAGAAGCTGATGAGGCATTGAGAACTAACGGTGAGATAAGGTTGCCATGCACAGATAAAGGGATCTGTGGCATTGTGCAGAAAACAAATCTCACCTTCTTTATACATTTGCCTACAGATAGCCCAGAGCTTTGAAAATGAATGTCTGGCCTGTGGCTGACAACATGCTTGCAAAAGTTAAGATTCTCCTCTCATTTATACCTGTTCCTATTGAACTTTGACTGCATTTTCATCTGAAACTAAATCCCAAGCTGCTATGCTGTCACACTGAGGAAAGAAGTGTGTGTCTATGCCCATGGAAACCTATCAGACCAAGGATCTGCGAAATGGGGTATTGTCAAGAAAGGTACCTAGGAGCCTGTTACAGGCACAATGCATGTAATCTATAAGGAATACCCCTCTGTAGAGAACTCCAGATGCAGAGCTGACCGCCAGGCCCCTGGAAGAGATGCAGAGCTGACCACCAGGCCCCTGGAAGGTTTAAGCATTCACCTGCGTAAAGGAAGTGTCCCATCTCTCGACATTTCTACACTACTTGAGCTGAGGAATTCCAACCTGTCACATTTGGTTTATGCGGTATTCCTACTATGTGAATGCGTGCAAATAGACTCATTTATGTTGTTGAATAGATATATAAAATAAATAGATATATGCTATAACAAATTTTATGTTTAATATGTTTATTTCTTGTTTTAATCTTATGACTCTCCATGTAGTTGTTTAGTTAAAATATGCATGGTTATTTCTTTAGTTGGGTGGTCATCCCATATAGTTTTTAATATTTACTTTTTTAATTACTGATGTTTTCTTTTATTTCTTCTTTTTTTGTTTTTGTTTTGTTTTTGAAACAGTGTTTCTCTGTGCTCCTGGCTATCCTGAAACTCACTATGAAGACCATGCTGTTCTCAATCAAACTCATAGAGATCTACCTGCCTCTGTCTCCAGAGTGCTGGGATTAAAGACTGCCCAGTTTGATGTTTTCTTAACAGAAAGCACTGTGTTTCTTTTATTTTCAATATTGTTGGCAAGAAGTAAATGAATGAGTGAATCTGCTTTCTAGAAGAATGGAAAGCATACTGTTTTGTTTGGTGACTTGTGACATTTTTAGCTACTACTAGGAAAGATAGACATGGTAAAAGTCAGCACTTCCTCATTGTAGAACAATTAAAATGTTTCTGGAATATTCTTTCTGATGGAAGCATGTGACTACATAGGATGACATTTTTCCTTATTGTGATTTGGTGCTACTGCTTAGTAGCTGTGCTTGCTCAGGAAGTGCCACATGAGCTAGCAAGTGAGATAGAATAGTGAACAGTGTGCACTCACTCTGTGTCAGAGGCTAGCTAGAGCAAGGACTCTAGATAAAAATCATAAGCTAGGTGGGGCACACACCTGTTATTTTAGCTCTTTCGAGGTTGAGGCAGGAGATACAGAGTTCAAGACCAATAGTAAGATCCTGCTTTAAAAGAAAAAAACCCCAAACATTCTTGATGTTTGCATTCAGGATGAAAGTCAGTCACGCAGCAGCCCTCTCCCGAGTCCAGTGACAGTCACTGTGGGGAAAGCTCACAGCATTGTGCACTTTTGCTTTACCGACCACTGCAGTGACTGCAGTCATGTTTCTTTCTTGGCACTGTGATTGTGTACTAGGGACTGATCATGAGCAGAGTGCAATGGCTTCTCAGGATTCAGGTAATTGCTCAAAAACTTGACTACTTCCTGCTGACTGTAAAGGAAATCACATGTTCATATTTTACTTCCTAGATATTCCTTCTCACAGTTGAATACCGTCAGGACTCTTCACGAGCTTGTACACGTGTGAGGCTCTGCTAACAAACAGCATTGCCCACAAAAAGAGTGTGGAGGGCAGATAGTTCGCAGCCACCTGCTCTTAAACATCTGAAAGATTCTGATTTGGAGGTTCTGAGTTTGTTGCTTTCACCAGACTGCTGTCTGGCTACTCTTGTCATTCTTAGTCACACTGGTTTTTAGGAAGGAACACTTTGCTGGGTAACAAGCAGCTAGGTGCAGCTGTTTATCTGCACCAGGGATTTCTCCCTACTGCTTAGAACAAAATGATTATCAGTGTCAGAAAGTTTGAAACAGAAATCTGAAGCTGTGGTTATATGGCAGATAAAATATTAGTGGGGAGCGTTTATCTTGTTAATACAAATAATAAAAGGTGTCAAATTTTATGCTCTGCTCTGAAGCTTATTCAGATGTTAATGAGAGTCGAGTAATAGCTGAAAATATTTAGGGAATTCTGCCTTGCCTCTTAATAGCTTGATCTTGACTAAGTTCACTGAGGGGTTATTTGTATTCTTAGTGAGTTATCTTGATTTAGGGCTTATGCAAAGCATGAAGATATGCTGGACAAGCCCTTTCTCCATGGCATGGCTCTCTAGAAAGCCCTTGCCAGATGCAGCTCAGAACAACTGATGAGGCCTCTTTTCTTTGTCTTCATCTTTGTGTATTTCATGAGTGCCTGCGAATGCTATAACACTTGGTGTGAACCCTACCCTCTGGTTTATAGGAAGAATGACCAAGTGTGTGCAGAGATGCTTTACCTCTGATGCCTAATGGCAAGGTGGATTGGATTGCCTGGACTTCCATTAACCAGGGTAATTTAATCCGTGTAAACAGTCAAGTTACCAAGGAGAACTGGAGAGTGTAGCAAGAGTGGCCGCCATTGCACCTGCAGCCTGACTACAGGACACAGTAGTGGACTTACAGTGTGCACAGCTTGTTTTTAAGCCACAGCAGCTCAACCCACTGAAGAAGGTTCCAGTCACTTTTGATATTCACTTATCTGATATCTCCTATTGGAAAAGGAGGTGCAGGTCCATGGGAGGTGATGCTTGACATTGAGGAAAGCAGTCTGTCCTCTAGAAAGTGGACACATGGGACACAAGGACTGTGCCATAGTTGATTCTCCTCACTATCACAGAGGGTACAGTTTCTTTATGACTCTGTGTTTACTTTTTTAAAGCAGAAAGGCCTCTGAAATCAAATGATATACAGGGATTTTTCAAATATGAGCATATCCTACTGTGCATTCAAAATATTATATGGGGTTTAGCTGTGTAAAATGTGCTGTCTCCTTGCCTTATAGTTATCAAAACCGTTGGAAAAAGAAAGAATGGAGACATGGGCGGACGGAACCGGTAGACTCTGAATGTAAACTGAAGGCATGCATTGAGGTCCGCACCAGACACTCTTCAGTGATTGCTTTGAGAAGCATGTTACATGAGTGACTGGGAATTTCAGCTTGGGAGCCTGGAGTGAACAGAAACAGACTTGCACAATACCTGTCTAACCTTGGAAAAGTTGTTTAGCCTCATCAGATTGTGTATATGACAGGTGAGGTTGTTGAGAGGACAGATTTGTAAAACAGGGAGTGCCCAGTTTCTGAGCCATGGCAGAGTTGATAATCGAAATTATTCGGACTGCATGTATTGTAACTGGGTGAAGCTCAGTATGCTTAAGTAAGGTCGGCTTTTGAGTAAGAAATGGTTTTCTAGGAATGCAATAGTGAAAAAAAAGTCAGGCATTGTGTTTCTAGAGGACCAGGATTGGACAGAATACAGGAGGAAGAATTCAGGAAAGCATTCTGTAGCAGTTCTGTTCCTGTGGAGTGCGCAAACACACTGCTTTTATATCAAAAAACAGGGAGAAAAAAGAAAACATGTTCCTTTCCAGAGAACAGCTTGTGCATCACATATATCTAATTCTTGAAATAAAATTTATTAAGATGGCTATTAGAGCCTCAGCATGCAGTGACACCCCGCTGAGAATTGCAGGAGCAACTTCTGTGTATTAGCAGCAGCATAGTATCATCATAGCCATGTGTGGTTTAATTTTTCCCTGTAAAACAGGATATCTTTAAAACGCACATGTGGCAGCTGTGGCAGAAAACCTTGGAAAGTTAGACTGCCTCAAGGAGCCGTGAAACCAAGCTCCTGGTGCTGCACTGAAAGCGAGACCAAGCCTGTCCCAGAGCCAAACCTGGTACAAAGTTCACATTCATTAAAACAACGGGGCTGTTAAATGAATGAGAAACCTCTGTGTATACTTCAGGTATGATGCTCTGCAGAGAACAAGTCTCCAGTACGACATCGAAGATGTTAAATTTGGAATTTAAGAGTCACATATGAACACAAGAGAGTTCGGGCAATGTGGAGACAGTTCATAGATTTTGCTGGTTATGGAGTTGTTTTGTAGATTTAGTAAGCTAATAATGGGCAGAATCATTTGCAGAATTGCAATGTTGCAATATGTATTCCTGAAAGTTATTACTTTATTTGATCACCTAATTATCTAGCCCTTCATCTCGTCTGCTCTTGTACTCCCTTGGATGCAATCTGAGAAAGCCACTTACCATTACTTTTCCTCAATAGCTCTAATACTCCAGTTAGTTTTTAAAATAGAGGTTACTAAAAAGCTCCAAACACACTTTGTTACATGAAGGGGCTTGTGGATTATCAACTGTACTTCACTTCCTAGGGGAAAATGAAGAAAAAGAATAGATGAAGTTATTCATTAATATATTCAATAGATTCTGTGAGTCCAGTGCTAAAATAAAAAGCTAAATTTGAAAATATGCAGGCAATTGAAAATACCATTCTCTACACATTCTTCAACACGCCCATCATCAGTTAAAATTCAAATTCATTTAACTTTGTTATTTGAGGTTAAGTGTAGACAATGGAGTGTACAAATCTTAATTATGTATTAGCTGTTTGACAAACAAATGCCTTTATGCTACCTAAACACCTTTTAGATTGAGAAGAATATTGTCTTCAGGCAGAGTTCCCTTTCCCAGCAAACTCTGGTAAGCTCTGTACTTTTTCATCATAGTGGTGAAGACATGGCAACAGGTAGAAATTGTGTCATGGCAGAAGCTGGAGGCTGGCTAATCCCTTTGCATTACCAGTCAGGAAACAGAGGGCAAACAGGAAGTGGAGTCTGCTATAAAGGCTTGAAACTAATCACATATTTCCAACAATCAGTGGCACAGAGTATACATTCTCCACTCTATAAAACGAGGAATGCCAGTAGAGACTAGAAAAGATCAGACCCAAGTAAGTGCCAAAGTCAGCATGGCAAAATCAAAGCCTATATACAGTGCCACACCCAGTAGTTGGGGCTCATAATGAGCCACCTCAGTTCTAAAAGGCTTAGCTTACATACCTTTCCATGTCTGCTGCTGGTAGTATATATAGCCTTAACCTTGAGCAGAATCCACTTGATGCAAACATCCATCCTTAGCAGGCATTCTTTTCAAAATATACTTGCAGGCAATCATACCCTGCCACTCAATATCTGACCACAGGTGCTCTCGGAAACTGTGGGGCAAGACTATGACCCCTAAACATTGTATCCTTCATGCCTCTAGAACTGCTAGCCTATGTGTGGCACTGTCAAGTTCTGCTGCCAGGTTAGGATGCAGCCTGGCCCTGTTGGACCACGGTTGCATTAGATAGTGTATGTGCTCCTGATGAAATTCTTCCCTTGGCAGTTCTGTGCCAGGAGCAGGAAGCCTCTTCTGCCATTCTAGTGTAGGCCTTCCCCTTTCAAATTACTTTGCATTTTTCAGGTTTAAGCTCCCAGTAGATGGATCCTCACCTCAGGACACCTAATGCAGAACAGGGGATTTCTCCTTATTGGTGCTAATATCTTCAATTAAAGCTGCATTGTTGTCTGCACTCTCTTTGTTCACAATATAAAGCTTTCTCACACATCTTCCCTGTATTTTTTAGCTCCTTATGCTCCACTCGTTGTTCTTGCCCAGTTTATCTCTGAGAGTAGTGACAGTGCCCATGACAAGCCTCAGTGCTGCACCTCCTTGATATTTCTCCTGCCAAAGAAAGTAAACTATTACTTTTAGATCAACCTGTCTGAAGTTCTCAGGATACAGACAGAATACAGCCAGATTCTTGGCCAGCCTCTAACTTCAATGGCCGCTAGCTCAGTTCCCCAGTAGAGCCCCTGTTTCCTCTGAAACTTTATGATCCCAGCCTCCACAATCTGTATTTTTCTTTTCCCACATCTCTTCAAAATGTCCACCAGAATACTCCACTGAATGTTGCTAATGTCAGACTCTAAATTTTATAGCCCAAAGTCCTAAAGTCCCACATTCTTCCCAAAAACTAACTCTAAAGGTCTAAATAGCACACACTTAAATTTATCACAGCAAAGGCACACTTCCCATTACTGTTTCTAACTCAGTTTTTATTTGTTCTGATAAAATATCCAGCAAAGTCAACTTAAAGGACAAGGGGATGATGCTGGGTGACAGTACAGAGGGATCCAGGCCATCTTGTTGAAAAAGATGTAGCAGCATGTATGATGGTATGGTCACACTGCATTTGTACCCACTATTCAGAACAGGAAGTGAGCAGGAAGTGATGCAGAGTGAAAATGTCTCAAGATCTACCCTCAGGGATGTCTCCTTCAGCTAAGCTCCATGTCTTGAAGGTACCACAACTTTCCCATCAGCCTTTTCTCTGTCTGGAGGCTTTCTAGGTGGGTGAGAATGGAGTTTACTGGACCATGGGGATGGGAGGCAAGCCGGAGTCTCTGACCATACAATATGCAAACATAGGTGTTCAAAGTAGTTTTCAGAAGAATATTTCATGAAAGATCCTGTTAATAGTATATCGTAGATAGTTTCCTTTCTGTGCTAAAGAGAAACCAGATAGTGTTAGAATAACAGTGCTCATGGCTCATGGCACAACATCATGGCAATTCGGTTTCCTTTTTTCAGTTTTCCTTGTGATGGTCACATGATCAAGCTCTGGTTAATGAGATCTAAACAGAAGTCTGTTGAGGGCTTTGGAAGAATGTGCTTTCCCATAAAGGGACAAATGCTGTTGACAATGACAATGGCAGTCAAAGACATTATGTTAAGTGAGAAAGTATTCATTAAGTTAAGGTTCTCTGGTACTGGGATTAGAATATTTTAGGTTGATTACCATAATCAATTGACTCTCTCTCTCTCACCTGTATACTATCGTTAATATCACATCTCATGACAACCTCCCTGGGATTGTGGTGGCCCGCCATTTTAATTCATTCTGAGATCCTTTGTGTGCTACCCCTTCTGCTGGTCTGCTTCTTACCATTGTAGGTTCCGATCTCATGGAGTGCTAGTAAATTTCCTACAGAGACTTACAGACAGACACCTCTACATTCCTACACATCACACTCAATACCTTGGAGTCATAAGGGTACCTTACTGCATACCAATGATATCTCTACAATTAAAGTTTGTATCCAGATTTGTCCCTATTCAGATGTAGTGAGATGTCAATTTTAGCTAAGACTACCAGAGTTAAGTGAATGTCATAATAACATGAGCCATGTAATTGTTTGATTTTCCAGTTCATGTAAAAAATTCATTTGTATTATACTATTAGGTTTTCAATAGCATTATAGCTGCAAGGAAGTGATACTCTGCATTAAAAATACTTTACTGCTAAAACAGGCTGACAGTGGTCTGGGTCTTCAGTGCATCAGAGTCAGTTTGCTGATGTGGGATCCTTGTTCTTTGTTCTCAGTTGATCAGGTTCATGTTCACTGTAAGTTGCGGTGGCAGTTTCTTAAAATAAGATAATTACATTTCCCACATGGATTGCCTCTTCCTCTCATGAGCAATGTCTCTTCAGCAGCACTTTACTCTCAGCTGAAAGTTTTTCAGAATGGGAATCAGTTGCTCCAGACCCCAACACTGCTGTGTCAATCAAGTTCACGTTCTTTTCTAGGTCCTTGGCTGTCATTTAAACATTGTTCCCAGAAACTTCCCCAGGAAACTATTACATTGGAAGAATAAGCCCTCTGCTCACCCCTAAGAAGCAACTCTGCAACTCTGCACCTGTGGTTGTACCATGACATTGCAGCAACCCCTTGGCTTTGCTTTTAATTGTTCATAGTCCTGCTGAAATGTTTCATTTATATATATATGTATATATATATATATACACACACACACACACACACATATATATATATATATAATTATATCAAAGTATCAAAGTGGGTAGTACAGTCACATAAGCGTGACAACAATAGCACAGGGCACTGATTGAGCATGCCCACTTACATCTCAGAACATCTAGGAATCTTCACAACTCATTCCAGTTCTCTTCCTGCTACTACCACATCCACTAAGGTCTAAGACCACTGAAATTCACTCCGAGGGTGTCAATCAAATTCTTTCAAACTCTGTAGGGAGTTGACATTTTGATTTTACCCATGAATCATGAATTTGCCAATATTTGAATGCCATTTCTTGGTAAATCATTTCTAGATGGCTTTAAATTTACTTTCTATGATAGGAATCAGTATAGCAAATAATGCCTCATGAAATCTATTTCTTTTTTTTTATGTTTTTGGAAATATTTATTTAAAATTTTGTCACAGTATAGATCAATAGGGTTACTTATATAGAATTTGCAATTTGGATAAAATCTTTTTTTTGATACTTTATTTACATTTCAAATGTTTCCCCCTTTCCAGATCTCTCCCTTTGGAAAACCCCTATCCCCTCTCCCCTCACCCAGCCTCTATGAGGATATTCTTCCACCCACGTACCCACCCTCTGTCATCTTTCCTCCTTGGCATTCTCCTATACTAGGGCATCTAACACCCTCAGGACTAAGGGTCTCTCCTCCCCCTGATGCCTAACAAGACCCTCCTCTGCCACATATATGGCCAGCACCATGGGTCCCTCCATGTGTATTCTTTGGTTGGTGATCGAGTCTCCAAGAACATCGGGAGGTCAGGCCAGTGGACACTGTTGCTCCATCCATGGGGTTGCCAACTCCCTCAGCTCCTTCAGTCCCTTCTCTAAGTTCTCCCTCTGGGACCTCACACTGAGCCCAATGGTTGCTGTGAAGTGACTCTTGGGTATTCTGAACTTTTGGGTCAATAACCACTTATGAGTGAGTATATAACTTGTTCATTCTTTTGTGACTGAGTTATCTTGCTCAGGATGATATTTTCAAGTTCCATCCATTTGACTAAGAATTTCATGAAGTCATTGTTTTTAATAGGGGAGTAGTATTCCAGTGTGTAAAAGTACCACATTTTCTGTATCCATTCCTTTTTTGAGGGACATCTGAGATGTTTTTAGCTTCTGGCTATTATAAATATGGCTGCTATGAACATAGTGGAGCATGTGTCTTTATTACATGTCGCAGCAGGTTTATGCCCAGGAGTGGAATAGCTGGGTCCTCAGGTAGTATTTTGTTAAATTTTTCTGAGAGTCCACCAAACTGATTTCCAGAGAGGTTGTATCAGCTTGAAATCCCACCAGCAATGGAAGAGTGTTCCTCTTTCTCCACATCCTCGCCAACATCTGATGTCACCTGAGATTTTGATCTTAGCCATTCTGACTGGTGTGAGGTGAACTCTCAAGGTTGTTTTGATTTGCATTTCCCTGATGACTAAGGATGTTGAACATTTCTTTAGGTGCTTCTCAGCCATTCAAGTTTCTTCAGTTGAGAATCCTCTGATTAGCTCTGTTCCTCATTTTTTGATAGGGTTATTTGGATCTCTGGAGTCTAACTTCTTGAGTTCATTGTATACATTGGATATTAGCCCTCTATTGGATGTAGGATTGGTAAAGATCTTTTTCCAATCTGTTGGTTGCTGTTTTGTCCTATTTACAGTGTCCTTTGCCTTACAGAAGCTTTGTAATTTCATTAGGTCCCATTTGTTGATTCTTGATCTTAGAGCACAAGCCATTGGTGTTCTCTTCAGGAACATTTCTCCTGTGCCCATGTGTTTGAGACTTTTCCCCACTTTCTCTTCTATTAGATTCAGTGTATCTGGTTTTATGTGGAGGTCCTTGATCCACTTGGACTTGAGCTTTGTACAGGGAGATAAGAATGGATCAATTTGCATTCATTTACATGTAGACCACCAGTTGAACCAGCACCATTTGTTGAAGATGCTGTCTTTTTTCCACTGGATGGTTTTGGCTCCTTTGTCAAAGATCAAGTGACCATAAGTGTGTGGGTTCATTTCTGAGTCTTCAGTTCTTTTCCATTGATCTACCTGCCTGTCACTGTACCAATACCACGCAGTTTTTATCACTACTGCTCTGTAGTACAGCTTGAGGTCAGGGAGGCTGATTCCCCCAGAAGTCCTTTTATTGTTGAGAATAGTTTTTGCTACCCTGGGATTTTTGTTCTTCCACATGAATTTGAGAATTGCTCTTTCTAAGTCTATGAAGAATTGCGTTAGAATTTTGATGGGGATTGCATTGAATCTGTAGATTGCTTTGGGCAGGATGGCTATTTTAACTATATTAGTCCGACCAATCCATGAGCATGGGAGATCTTTCCATCTTCTGAGGTCTTCTTTGATTTCTTTCTTCAGAGACTTGAAGTTCATGTCATACAGATCTTTCACTTGTTTGGTTAGAGTCACACCAAGATACTTTATATAGTTTGTGACAATTGTGAAGGGTGTCATTTCCCTAATTTCTTTCTCAGTCTGTTTATTCTTTGAGTATAGGAAGGCTACTGATTTACTTGAGATAGTTTTATATCTGGCCACTTTGCTGAAGGTGTTTATAAGATCTCTGGTGGAGTTTTTCTGGCCACTTAATTATACCATCATATCATCTGCAAATAGTGATATTTTGGTTTCTTCCTTTCCAATTTCTTTGACCTCCTTTTGTTGTCCAATTGCTCTAGCTAGAACTTCAAGTACTATATTGAATAGATAGGGAGAGTGAGGGCAGCATTGCCTAGTCCCTGATTTTAGTGGGATTGCTTTGTGTTTCTCTCCATTTAGTTTGATGTTGGCCACTGGTTTGCTGTATATTGCTTTTACTAAGTTTAGGTATGGACCATGAATTCCCGATCTTTCCAAGTCTTTTATAATGAAGGGATGTTGAATTTTGTCAAATGCTTTTTCAGCATCTAACGAAATGACCATGTGGTTCTTTTCTTTGAGTTTGTTTATGTAGTGGATTACATTGATGGATTTCCAGGTATTGAACCATCCCTGCATCCCTGTGATGAAGCCTACTTGATCATGGTGAATGATCGTTTTGATGTATTCTTGGATTTGGTTTGCAAGAATTTTATTGAGTATTTTTGCATCAATATTCATAAGGGAAATTGGTCTAAAGTTTTCTTTTATTGTTGGATTTTTGTGAGGCTTTGGTATCAGTGTAACTGTGGCCTCATAGAATGAATTGGGTAGTGTTCCTTCTGTTTCTATTTTGTGGATAGATTGAAGAGTATTGGTATTAGGTCTTCTTTGCAGGTCTGATAGAATTCTGCTCTGAACCCATCTGGTCCTAGGTTTTTTTGCTTGGGAGTCTTTTAATGACTACTTCTATTTCTTTAGGGGTTATGGGACTGTTTAGATGGTTTATCTGATCCTGACTTAACTTTGGTATTTGGTATATGTCTAGAAACTTGTCCATTTCCTCCGGATTTTCTTACTTTGTTGCGTATAAGCTTTTGTAGTAGGATCTGATGATATTTTGAATTTCCTCAGAATCTGTTGTTATATCTCCCTTTTCATTTCTAATTTTGTTAATTTGGGTACTGTCTCTGTGCCCTCTGGTTAGTCTGGCTAAGAGTTTATCTATCTTATTGATTTTCTCAAAGAACCAGTTCCTGGTTTTGTTGATTCTTTATATAGTTCTTTTAGCTTCTACTTGGTTGATTTTAGCACTTAATTTGATTATTTCCTGTCTTCTGTTCCTCTTGGGTGTGTTAGCTTCTTTTTGTTCTAGAGCTTTCAGGTGTGCTGTTAATCTGCTAGTATATGCTTTCTCCAGGTTCTTTTTGATCACTTTCAGTGCTATGAGTATTCCTGTTCACACTGCTTTCATTGTGTCCCATAGGTTTGGGTATGTTGTACTTTCATTTTCATTAAATTCTAGGAAGTCTTTAATTTCTTTCTTTATTTCTTCCTTGACCAAGTTATCATTGAGTATAGCGTTGTTCAGCTTCCTTGTATTTTCTGTTGTTGTTGCCGTTGAAGACCAGCCTTATTCTCTAGTGATCTGATAGGAAGCATGGGATTATTTCAATCTTTTTATATCTCTTGAGGTTTGTTTTGTGACCAATTATATGATCAATTTTGGAGAAGGTACCATGAGGGGCTGAGAAGAAGGTATATTCTTTTGATTTAGGATGAAATGTTTTATAGATATCTGTTAAATCCATTTTGTTCATAACATCTGTTAGTTTTATTGTGTCCCTGTTTAGTTAGTGTTTCCAAGATCTGTTCAGTGATGATAGTGGGATGTTGATGTCTCTCACTATTATTGTGTGAGGTGCAATGTGTGCTTTGAGCTTTAGTAAAGTTTCTTTTATGAATGTAGGTGCCCTTGCATTCAGGGCATAGTTCTCCAGAATTGAGAGTTCTTTTTGTAGATTTTTACTTTGATGAGTACGAAGTGTCCTTCCTTATCTTTTTTTTTTTTTTTTTGATGACTTGTGGTTGAAAGTCGATTTTATCTGATACTAGAATGACTACCCCAGCCTGTTTCTTGGGGCCATTTGCCTGGAAAACTGTTTTCCAGCCCTTTACTCTGAGGTAGTGTTTGTCTTTCACTCAGAGGTGTGTTTCCTGAATGCAGCAAGATGCTGGGTCCTGTTTATGGATCCAGTCTGTCAGTCTATGTCTTTTTATTGGGGAATTGAGTCCATTGATGTTAAGAGATATTAAAGAATAGTGATTGTTGCTTCTGTTTTTCCAATGTTATTTTTATGCTTGTGTGGCTATCTTCTTTTGAGTTTGTTGAAAGATTACTTTCTTGCTTTTTCTTGGGTGTAGTTTCTCTCTATGAGTTGGCATTTTCCATCTATTATTCTTTGTAGGGCTGGGTTTGTGAAAACATACTGTGCAAATTTAGGTTTGCCATTGAATATTTTGGTTTCACCATCTATGATTATTGAGAGTTTTGCTGGGTATAACAACCTGGGCTGGCATTTGTGTTCTCTTAGAGTCTGTATGAGATATGCCCAGGATCTTCTATCTTTCATAGTCTCTGGTAAGAATTTTAATGTAATTCTGATAGTCTACCTTTATATGTTACTTGCCCCTTTTCCCTTACTGCTTTTAATATTCTTTCCTTATTTTGTACATTTGGTGTTTTGACTATAACGTGACAGGAGGAATTTCTTTTCTGGTCCAATGTATTTGGAGTTCTGTAGACTTCTTGTATATTTATGTTCATCTCTTTCCTTAGGTTAGGGAAGTTTTTGTCTACAATTTTGTTGAAGATATTTACTGGTCCTTTAAGTTGGGAATTTTCACTCTCTTCTATACCTATTATCCTCAGGTTCTATCTTCTTATTGTATCCTGGGTATCCTGGATGTTTCGGATTAGGAGCTTTTTGTATTTTGTGTTTTCTTTGACTGTTGTGTTCATGTTTTCTATGGTATCTTCTGCACCCTGATTCTCTCTTCCATCTCTTGTATTCTGTTGGTGATGCCTGCATCTATGACTCCTGATTTCTTTCCTAAGTTTTATAACTCTAGGGTTGTCTCCCTTAGTGATTTCTTTATTGTTTCTATTTCTGTTTTAAGTTCCTGAATGCTTTTGTTCATTTCCTTCGTGTGTTGATTGTGTTTTCCTGTAATTTTCAAAGGAGTTTTTGTGTTTCCTCTTTAAGGGCTTCTAGTCGCTCTCCTGTGTTCTCTTGTATTTCTTTAAGGGAGTTATTTATTTCTGTCTTAAAATCTTCTATCATCCTCATGAGATGTAATTTTAAGTCTGAGTCTTGCTTTTCTGGTGTGTTGGGGTATCCAGGGCTTGCTGTGGTGGGAGATCTGGGTTCTGATGATGCCAAGTAGCCTTGGTTTATGTTCCTTTTGTTCTTGCCCTTGCCTTTTGCCATCTGCTTATCTCTTGTGTTAGCTGGTCTTTCTCTCTCTGACTGTGGCTTGTCTTTCCTGAAAGCATAGATGTTATTAGTCCTTGAAGACCAGTTCTCTCTGAGAGGAATATGGGTTTGGAGAACCGTGGTACATGGTCAGCTCTGGGGTGCCGACAGAAACCAGAAGGATCTAGTCCACAGCTGTCCCTTGTTTCCGGTGTCTTGATGGCTCTGCAAGGGTCCCTCTTCGTCCAGTGAATTTGAAATGAAGTGATGATCTTGCCTGTACTTGAAGGTATGTCTGCACTCCTGGGATACCAGCTCTCTCCTGGCACTATTTGACTATGTAGCCCTGTGTCACAGGATCTGCTCTCCAGCCACTGAAAGAAACCAGAAGTCCACTCCTCAGTCTCTGTGTCCTGAGTATTCCAGGTGGGTCCCTTTGAGCAGACATGCTTTTCCACACTCCTGGAAGGCTGTCTTCCTCCTAGCACTATTTGGCTATGGAGCCCTGTTGGTCCAGGTAGAGGTCTCCCACCACAGATGGAAACTGGAAGGCTCCTTACTCCAGGCTATTCCTCAGTCCCTATGTCTTAAGGATTCCGGGTGAGTCTCACTGAGAAGTGTTACTCCTCTTATCTTCTCTCATGGGCTTTTCCACACTCCTGGGAGGGTATCTTTCTCCCAGTCCTATTTGGCTATGGAGCCCTATGGCCCAGGCAGAGCCTAAATCTATTTCTTAGCACAGTTAGAATCGTTCCTTGATCTGCTCTTTAGGCAGGATGTTGAGTTAATGGGCATGGAAACAATATTAGGTCTGTTGTGTACCTCCGTCAATTCTCTTTAGTGATTAGATGACATGTCACTGGGCAGTAATACTCTAAAAGCAGTATTTTTCCCTCAGCAATAGCATCTCTTATACCCAGCTAATCATGATGGAAACAGATGGGCTACCAGCCAGACTCTATTGCTCCATTTGTGCAAGCAAGCAAAGTAGATTTAGTACAATTTTTTAGAGCCTTGAGTTTTAAGTGTGAGTAATGAAGATTGGTGTTAGCTCAAAGCCACCAACCATAGAAGCCCCAGAGAGAAAGTCATCCTATACTTTTAGAAGTGAGAACAGGCTATGAAAGTTCTAGATGGAATTTTATCTACATTACAAATCTTTTATTTAGTAACCAGTATAAATTTAAAGGGCAAGTTGAAGAATACCAAATGGGAATCAGATTGTTAATTATAGAGTTATAGACACACGGGCATGGCCATATAGGGATGGAAGATCATGCATTCTAATTGTTCACAGTCCTGCTGAAATGTTTGAAGAATCTGCTTTTATAAGAGTTTTTAAATTTAAACAATTCTATCTATCTTTCTATCTATCTATCTATCTATCTATCTATCTAACTATATTTGTTAAAGAGATTATATCAAACTGGGTAATACAATCACATAGTTTGACAATAGCACAGGGCATTGATTGGGGATGGTCACTTATATCCTCAGAACATCTAGGAGTCTCTGTCAACAGTTATCACTTTCAGCACACAAATAGTCACTCGTTACTTTGGACATTCCAAATATTTAGAATCATTTGGCAAGGATGTAGAGGCAGAAACCAAATATATACTTGTTATTATATTACAACATCACAATATGATTTAGTGCTTCAAAAGCCTGGAAATACAGTCATACAAGCTTTCTATGCCTTGTTGAGCTCTGGTTTGGCCCTGGCTGTCTCAAATAGAGATCATCTGTGATGCTGAATGTGACATTTCTGGAGAACTTTATCTTGTTACAACTTTTCTATGAATTTCAATTCTGAAAGGATTCAGCTTCAGCAGAAAACTCCAACTGGCCATCTGTAGTCAGTACTAAAAGGGATGCTTATTGACCTTTCCATTTCAAAAGAACTGCTTCAAATCAATCATGCAAGAGACCTTTTGATGGTAATGTACAAACCATCAATCTAAATAGACCCCCTTTGCAGAAAGTCATGAAGAATCAATAGTGGGTTTTTTTTTTCTTTTTTTTTCCCCTGAGCTCTCAACCTACATAGCTTTTCAGGACTAGTATAATGTTGTAAGTAGAAAGGCTTTGAAGTCTCTTTGATATTAAGGGATTTTCATTTATTTGGAGTATAGTAAGACTTATTTATCTTTGATTTATAAAAAAAGAATTTGCCAATGATTTTAGTTCCCTACATTTTCTTTAAGTAGATGATACATGTAGTCAGAGATTGACCCAAAATTTTATTAAAGGGAAACCACTTCAGGCTATATATAAATCAAAAATTTTCACAAAAGTGTAATTTTGAGAAATTTTTTAAACATATATACTTTTTAAATGGAATTGTAATTTGACTCTTTTCAACTGTGTTTTTCTCACATGAAAATGTGTAATCATAACAGAAAATTTAACTAATTTGTGAGCCAAACTCAAAAATATTAATATCATTAAATAAAATAGTATAATTGATCTACAGAATATGTAAGATGTTTCATATTTTTCTTGTCTTTAAATAAGTCTCAGAGAATGACTCCAGCCTATCCTGTGCTAACATTCATTTGACTCATGGTATTTATCGTAGTTTTGAAATCCTACCCACCCAGGTTCTTGTGTAGCAAGTTAGTAATTACTCTTAGGTGGTTCCTCCTACATTCTAGCTACCCTAGGAAAATCTTGGGAAGCCTATTACGTCAGCTTCCAGAGACCTACAGGAAATAATTGTGCTGTTCTGCTTACCTTTTGCCTTCTAAGATGTGGCCAGGTGGGGATGCATATCTATTCTTCATCTTCAGATGTAGCAAAGTCATTCTGAACTATACTTTTACCACCAACTTACCCTTTATCCTGGAAAAGTACCAAGCAGTAATTACTTAGAATAAATCACTTGGCCGTGCCTGTCTATCTTTGGCCAAGAATGTAGTTGGGTAGCTCCTTCTGAACTTGTTGATCTATAGAGAGCCTGCAAAGCTAATGAATGACTCCATTCATTCATATAACCAAGGAAGCAGCATATAGCCTTCTCTGAGTTGTCTATAAAGGCACCATGGGAAGCAGTTGGGTAGTCCCGCCTATCCTTCAACAACCTTCAGAGGCAGTAGAGACTCCTATTCTCAGAAACATGGCCCACTGACGACCTAGGAAACAGTCAGGAATCCATGCCTATCTGCTTTCAGCACAGGAAGCAGCAACCAGTCCTACTTGGGCCAACAAGCACTGAGAGGCCCAACAAAATAACTATTCCATGGATCTGGGTTTCAGGTAGTTATTAACCACCTGATATGGGTGCTAGGAACCAAACCTAGGTCCTCTGCAAGAGCAGTAATTTCTGTTAACCAGTGAGCAACTCTAGAGGGGTGTGTGTGTTTGTGTGTGTGTGTGTGTGTGTGTGTGTGTGTGTGTGTGTAGACCCATGGAGGCCATTTTTCAAACCAACACACTAATTAATAAAAAAAATATCGGAAGACCCAAATAAATGTAGTCAGCATGCAATAATTACACCAAGGTGAAGGATCATTAGAGACTCTTTAACAACAGAGAGCCAACAAATTAAAAATCTCAGAAAAGGATCAGTTCTTTGACACGCAGTTTATTGTTGTGTGACTTTTCCTGGGGACGCATGAGGAATCCTACCTAAGGATAGCTGAGTGGACTTGTGGGGTTCGTGGGGTAAGGTAGCATGAGTGGGTCAAAGAGAGTAGCATTACCAAAATGCCCACATTGGGTAGTAACTCATGAAGGCCATGTTGTTGAGGTTCCTGCACAGCTTAGCTGACTGAGAGTCTTCTGTTCCCATAAGCTATTTCTGCTGATATAACTATGAGCAGTGGCTTGGTGCATCTAGTAGCTTCCAAAGTTTCCTTAGTTTCCCTCATCCCTACAGAAGGGAATTTTTCAATTGGAGGAAATGGTTACCTGACATTTACTAAGATATGACATGATACACCTCACCATGATCAAGTAGGACTTTTACAAGGGATGTCAGAATAGTTCACCACATGCAAATTAGTACATGTAATATATCACAGACACATAATAGAGTACAAAACATAATTTTATCAATAAGTGCAGAAAACTAATTGATGATATTTATCATCTTCATCATACAACTAAAAAACAATTATGTACAGAAGAATCACACCTTAGTACCTTAAAGTCCATTCATGACAAACCTTTAGCCCGTGTCATACTGAGTGCAGAGAAACTGAATCCTTCCCTCCAAGATCAGGGTCAGGACAAGAATGTCAAGTTTTATCTGTATTGCTCAATACATTATTTTGAGAGACTTTTCCAGAGCAGTAAAGCAAGAAAAAGAAATGGACAGCATCATGATAGGAATGAAGGAGGAAAAACCACTTGTCTGCAGATGGCATGGTCTTTATGCACAGTAACACCATGCAGTGTTGATCAATGGATGAACTTCATCAATGAATGGATGAAGAAACTGGGATATTTATTCAATGGGGTATTTAGTCTCCAGGTATAAAGATAATAAAATTCTGTGACTTACAACAGCATGAATGGAAGGAGGGGACAACGAGTTAATCGGGTTAAAAGAGTTACATCAGGTACACAAAGATGACTGTGTTTTCAGGTATATGGGGAGGTCAGTGCCCATCTCAGAATGTCAGAGTAGTTTTACAACTTGGAATGGAAGGAGGTGATGACAGGATAAGGCAATTGGTTAGAAAGTAACTGTGTTCACCACCAGTTCATTCATTAAGTATCCCCAAATAGTTATTAGAGTGGGCATTGAAATTATCAGTCCAAAGAAATGAACAAAAATAAATGTGCAGGGGATAATGCTAGCTTCCCTATACGGCTCATTGCACACTAAATACCTGTGTTGAAATGTCATATGACACCTTTGATATGCAAAATTATTTTTTTAAAAGTTAAAATTAATAAAATTCAATTATACAAACCCAATAGTGTTCAGTGAAAGCTTCCCACCCAGGGTAATTCTGTTGTTTTCAGGGAAATTAAAGGGGACTGTCACAGGAATATGTGTCAAGAAAAATTTTAGTCAGTCACAAAATCTTTCTTCAGGATCATCATCTTTTAGCTCTTCTAAAATTACTGACCTTGAGTTATAAATCAAACCTTAGTATTTGGTGCACTCTCTCTCACACACACACATGCACACACAGACACACACAGACAGACACACACAGACACACACACACACACAGAGAAAGAGAGAGAGAGAGAGAGAGAGAGAGAGAGAGAGAGAGAGAGAACAATCTGAGTGTCACCCCACCAGTCTGCCTATAGCAAGGAAGTGAGAGAATTTAGGTCCAAGTTGATAGTGTCTGATTTTACAGCAGTATTTTTCTCAAGCTAAACATGCACTCTTGTCTACTCTTTCTCACCTCCAGTAGTGTGTTTCTTATCACACTGTCCCTAAAAAAACTGAAACCTAGTGGCATACTCTGAGACCTCCTCACAGTCCATGTTCAGGACCATTGCCCACCTAAAACCTTTCTAAAAGTAAACAGTGCCTTTCCACTTCAGACTTCATTCCCTCTAAGTCTGTTCTGTAAATGCTACTGAAGATTATAGAGTTAATGCTGACTTACTATCTTATATATTCTTAAACAGGCTAAAATGTTTATTCTTTTTAGCTCACAACAATATATAGATTTACACAGACCTTGGTATTTATTTGATATGTTAATTCTTTTTTTAATTAGAAGGTTCTTTGAGGCACTAGAAAAGAATATAAAACAGAGAAAAGCATTTTGCTCATGAACAACAATCATTCTAGAGTTCTTAGCACTCTTTGCTATAAATTTATGGTAATCTTAGGAAATAAATATGCTAAGAGTTCATCAAGGGGCTGGGGATATGGTTCAGTGGATAAGGGCAATCTATAGCAGCATCTGATGACCTGAGTTGAATCCCTGGAACATACATGGTAGAAGCAGAAAATCAACTCTTACAAGTTGTCTTTGACCTTCAGAGTTGTGCCATGGCATAGAGCCTTTCTCAGTATAAAAACAAATAGTTTTAAAATTTTATCAGTAGCCTGAAAATATATCTAGTGAATTAATAAAAATTAATTTGATTAGGAAGGGCCGTTGAAATCCAGTATTATATAGATAAGATCTTTTAAACATTTCCAAGTAAATTGTTACATAGATGTCCCCCAAATTCCAACAGGATTATGTCAGAAATACCTCAAATACACGTAAACTATAGAAAACAATAGTTCAGCCACACAGGCCATTTAGATTGCAGAGTGTCTCTCCTAACATAGTGACAGAGTGAAGCTGAGCCTTACTGCTGTTACCAGATTATTTTTGCCCAGAAGAAGAAATAATTCTTCTAAACAGCCCAGGAATGTGAAAAGGACATTAACCAAACCATCTTCATCGTGCCTTGGTGAAGCAGGTGTTAGACTGTGAGGTATAGACCCTGGACGGTAGAAACAGGCTTGGCAACCCTGACTCGTCATCCTCAAGGTAGATGATAAGCTTCAAGAGACGCTGTGCCAATTAAGACAGTTAAGCACTATAACTTCTATGTGACTTACTAACCACAAGCATATATGGCTGCATTACTTTTGCGCTAACTTTTCTGGGCTCTTTATAGATTGTCTTCTGCTCCACAAGGATGTGCTGAAAAGGTAAAGAAAACAAATTAAGTCATTGTATAGTCAGCACAAGATAGTACATAGTTTAGTAAAACACCAGAGTGCTTCAATAAAAATACAGGGTATCATTTGTGATATTTTTGTGAGTAGCTATATTAAATTTTTAAATTTTTTTGTGCTTGGATTTTTATTTGTGTGTATGTGTGTATATATGGGACTGGTGTTTGAGTGCCCACAGAGGCTGGAGGAGGGTTTTGAACCCCTTGAAGCTCGAGTTATAGGTGGTTGTGAGTCATAGGTTATAAGTTGTTGCTGCAAACAGAATTCAGTTCCTGAAAGAACAGTAAAACATCAAGTGCACTCAAAAGCTAAGCTTTCTCTCCAGCCCTGCTCCCTTAAAAACAAAACAGAACAAACATGGTTATTTTAAAAAGTAAACCTAAACATGTGAAAACAATTCCTTTAATACACGTATGCCATGTGCTATCTCTAAAATATGGTTTCAATGAATGATCAGTATAAATTTTAGAATACTTCCATGTTTTATGCCTAGTGTTTGAAATCCAATATGCATGTATGCTTCATCATATTTCAACTTGAACCAGCTCTACTTAAAGTGTCAGTGTGTGGCTGGAGGCTGTGACAATGAATAGTTTCACATTAGTTTGTATCACAGATGTTTCGAGAGAGTGTGGGTCAATAGGAGTTGAAACCATTGGTAGCCCTGGCTCTGTTTCCTGGACTTAAGAGCATTTGTGTCCTTAGCAGGAAATGTCTAATGGAATGATTCAAGGGAAATAGCTATAGTACCTGTTGGGCAGTTTGCTAATTTATGATTTACTTCAGCTTGCAGTTAGGGACTGTTGCCATGCCATTTAAGGAAGTTCTAGTAGCCAGTGCTACTTTTCCTAGGGACACTGAACAAAAGCAAAAGCAAAAACAACAGCAACAGTACTTCAGGATGTTACTTGGGCATAAATGGGCCCAAATGCAAACAATCCTGCATACCTATGGGGAGGGACCCTTCCTGTACCATACCTTGAATGCATATGTTTTAGATTTTGCTTGAGTCTTCCTCAATTTGCTGGAGTGAAATAAGGTCTCATTTTCTCCCCAGTGCGAATCATATTCATGAACCGGATGGTTAGAGAGTGTGTACATTGGAGCATTGCTCTAATGTACTTTGTGCTTTCATGGGACTGCATTACATATATTTGCTGAGCATTTTATTATTATTTTCAGAACTTAGGAATGCTTTCTAATTGTATCTCTCTAATTACACAGCCTGTCACAATCAGTTAGATGATGACATTTATTCATTTATTCACTGAAATTATCACCTATCTTCTCATCTATGGAAATGCATTTCTCCTGAACCACAGCTGCGTTTCTGATTTCTAATGGCTGATGTAAATTGATAAATGATAGGCACAATACATTGTTTGTACCTCATTAAATATTCATCAGTTACAAAAGCCAAGGAATATCTGCAGTCTGTGTTTGATTGTTCACTGATTTTGAAATGATTTTCAAAGAATTCAAGGAGACTGGACATTTTTCACCATTAGTTTTCATGCATAATTACTTAACTCTCACAAGGTACTTGCCTGCAACCTGTAGAAACAGCTGTGATCATTGTACATACTCTCAAGGCAGCGTAACTGTTCTACACATTTCATTGTTTGTGGTAAAATATTGGGTTATTCTTTCTGATGTATTTTTTGGGGGGTAGGCTCAGGACTGAGAGCAAATGTGAATATTTGCTAGAGGCTGATCTCAGAGCTCATATTTTCATCTTTCCAGACAATCTCTACAGGCCTATTTGTGCCTTAGGAGTGAGGGCATAGCGTAGTGCCCATTAGGACAGTCCTCTACTCCTTACTGTCACTCTGTAGAAAGAGGCTCTAAAAGCCAGCCATGGAAAGAGCAGTGTGGATCTGGACAGGAATGCTGCTAATGGCCCTGGTAACCAAATGGGGAACATACTTAAGCTCACGGGTTGAATTGCTTCTGAACACCATCTCAATGAGAGTGGCTTTAGTAAAGCTCTGGGTGACGAGAGTACAGGGTTGACAATGAGCAGTGGAAGGTACAGATGCCGTTTGTGTATAGCCTAGCTCTACAAGGAAAGAGGAATGTATCACTTACTATAGCAGCGTGCCACTTGGGTGGACCTCTGGTTATGTTTCTTTTGAATTTCCTATGCCCAGACTATCAAAGGGTCTCCTGATGCAAAGCCCCCTCCAGAAAGGATCATTACCTACTGTATAATGCTGGTATCCCATGATCCAATAAATTTAATCCTAGGAGAGTCCTTATTTTATTTGAGGAAAACAGAATTTTTCAATAAAGATTTGTTTCATATGATATATAGAAACTCAATTTTCCTTTATTTTGTACTAGATTACACTATTAGTACTTTCACTCCAATTTAAATTTTCTCAGAATAATTAGACTCATGGTGTACTGTTAGTTTTTTTTTTTAATTAAAAATAAAAAACCAATTATTGTGCTATTTAAAAACGTTTGTCATATTAAGGCCTAATCAGAAGATATCACTGTATTGATTTGGGCTGATGTTTGTGCAGCTGTAATTCCTCCCACTCATTTTTGTCTATAATTAAAATTGTTGCAGCCCTTCTCATGATCATGGTGTTTCTCCATGACGTAGTGAGTGTTAGTATAGTAAAGAATTGGGCCTCCTAATTACTGTGACTGCTAAGGAATCCCTGTCTGCCTTGCCAGGCTATCTGCTCCCACTCTTTATTGTGACTGAAGAGATTTGCAGGTGAAAAGTCTTTCCTCAACAAGGAGGGCTTTCAGACATTTTCTGTTTCCTTCAGCCATCTGGGATCTGTGGGCCAATTGTTTATACATCAATATTTTATTTTTAAATTGTTCTAAAAGAATCAGTAATTATTTCACAGAACTCTGAGAAAAAATCTTCAGAAAAAGAACAAAGTAGTAAGGTTTAAAAACTGATTGCATGGGTGCTGCTTGTTAAAGATGAAATCTGACCTTGAAACCATTTCTGTGCACAGGAATGATAGCTAATTTGTGTGTGTGTCTCAGCTATTCTACTGTATTTTAAGTAAATTAAATATGTGGAGACAGCAGAATTTACAACTATATGACTGCGGGGCAAAGTAGATTTAGAAGAGTAGAGCATCCAAAACCATTATTGAAAACATTCCATTTTCACACTGAGCTTTAGTTAGTGTTTTTATGTAAATATTTTAGGAAGCTATTGTTCTGGACTATAGTCCTGTTCTGAGACACAATAGATTAGATTGGCAGTCAGAAGGCAGACACCCCTGCTGATGTTCTATGTGACTGATACAGGATTGTTTTCTGGCTTTCTGAGAAATAATGGAGAGAGGTTAAATTTTCCAAATAGGCCAGTCTCGATTGCCATGAATGACCTCAGTTAGAGTCTCTGAAACTCATAAACTCAGAGTAGCCTTATGTTACTTTGTTGTTTTTTTGCTTTTACAAAAAAACAATATTGAAATTCCCAATTCAGTTTTGTCTTCTTTATTTCTTTTCTATTCTCTATCCTTCTTTAAAACCAATGCTCTTCTGTTCAGATCACTGGGGAGTTTATTCACTCTTCTATTAGTCTTGTCTTGTCGTCTCTCCTCTCCTCTCCCCTCTCCTCCCCTTCCCTCCCTTCCCCTCCCTCCATCCCTCCCCTTTCCTACCTACTCTTCTTCCTTTCTCTTTTTTTCTATTCTATTACAAAATAGACTAAGATCTTTAAGCTACATTGTTCTATGTTTGCTTTGGCAATTGTCAAAAGTAAAGGATGCTGATTGGTAAAACCTTGGTCATTGAGGTCATATACAAGTCGTGCACTGGGTTTAGTAGGGAACTGATGTTCAAACCCACTTTCATTGTGAAAATAAGTCTTTTGCCTTCACATAAGTAATATTTAAGGAACTCTTCCAAATTTTTTCATGACCTTCACAAATCATGAAAATATATGCAGAAGTAAGGACATAGTTATTGTAATTCAGTACTGATAAAGATAATTACTTCAATAACATTCTAGAGTGGAAACAATTTACATGATGTTTTTGTTTCTCTATCATTCTTTGCTGTAAGAGTAATTTTGTTTTCATGATCATGTCCTCATATTATGGAGCTAGCCTGTGATAATTGCATTGTCTTTGGGAGAGATGTGTCTTTCTCTATTAAGTTTCTTATATTTATTCTCACACATTTAAGTTTTAATATGTTCCTTAAATGCACTGATGAATGTTTGCAAGTGGTACAGTTTCATAGACATTTTCTTTCGCATGGTAAAATGAGGTGGTGGCTGGGACCTTAACATTTTTTCCGTCACTAGAATAACAGTACTCCTTTGAAACTGCTTCTTAGAAGATTTGAATATCTTCACGTGTGTCAAAACTCAGTTCTAAATTTTAAGGTCCATATGCTTAGAAACTTGTAAATGGATCAAACCTGAACTCTGTTTATGGTTGTTTGTATGGGAAGTAAGTCTACCAACATCTCATGTCAGTTTAGCCATGGGTGTAATTAGGCCTGTATTCTCCCACAGCTGCATCTAGAGCAAGTAGAATCATGTAACTGATATATTTATGTTTAAGAAGGAAGATATTTTTATTTTGAGATAAGTCTCATGTATCCTAGGCTAGCAAGTCTCAAACTTGCTGTATGACTAAGCATCGCCCCACTCTTGTGAACATCTTTCTTCTACCTCTAGAGTCCTGGATTATAGGTCTGTGCCCCCATGTCTGCCTAGGGATTGATGATTGGAGATTTCTGAGTATTGCTCACAGGCATTTAGGAACAGAGCTACCGTTATGATTATAGCATCCTATTGCCCTCTCTTTGATACACGACAGCATGAAGGCCTGTGCAGCCTTCAGAATAGAGCAGTTCAACTCGATTGTGTTGATGGACAGATGTTAGATGAGCATGTTGTTCTAGCCTGTTTGTAAGAGCCAATCATTAATCAAATAATTTTAATTTCATTCTATACCTGAAAAAGAATATTAGATAAAGGAAACATAATAGGAAATATGTTGTAGAATTTTACTGATGAAGAGAATTAAGATAACCTAGAAAATTCCTGCTCTTTTGCTCTTTTCTTGGACTCTTGAACACACTAATAGGCAATACAAAGAAGTTGAAAAGGACACAATTTCAAGTAATCTGAGAATTGAAAGGAAATGTTTCTCTTTATGGAGAAAGTGCAGAGTAGTGTATTGTCAAATCCAAGTGCATCAATCCAAAGTTAGCTACCAGGTTGTTTGAACACAGCTCTTGTTTCTTACTGACTCAAGATGTTTCATTAAATTGGGCATTTCTTTGTGGAGACTCTGATTTGCCTCTATAACCTTAACCAAATCATTGGATAGACAAGATATTTAAATTATGTGCAAAGACATAGGCATGTCTAAGTTCCTATATTCTCCCCGCAAAGACACCAAGCCTTGATGACTGTTTAAAACACTGCTATATCTGTTTGAGTTGCTAAGCTTGTTATCATACAATATAATTTTGTTTATTTACACACATCATGGCAGTTTAATTATCTAATAATTACAGTATTTTATGTGAGAATGTTTTAATAACCTGAAGATGAAAAAATCATGTGGCATCTTTTCTATTTTTAATCATGCCAATCTTGATTTTGATGTGCTTTATCAAAAGGCTTATAGTTATTCTCATATTCAGAGGTAGACATTAAATTTAAAAGAACTTAAAAGTAGAGATGGAAATGCTGGGTGTGACAGAAGAAAGGGAATAATATGCCAAATATCCTTTTGGCCAGACAGTGATTAATGCCGCAGCATATAGGCACACTGGGAGTCTGGAGTAAAACCATCCTATCCACTGAGACCAAACAAGATGCTTCCTCTTAAAGGCTTTCAAGGGAAGAGATGGTTTCAGCTGTGAGGAAGCAGGTATAGGTCACATATGTGACTGAGGCAGGAGACTGGGCATATGTGGCTTTGACTGTATGCCAGGAGTCACTCTCTGTGTAATGGAGTGAGTAATAGTTAATATGTGACTCAGGTAATGTGACCGCAGTCACATGAGGCATGGAGGTTGAAAGGAGAAGAAAAGAGTGTGGCCATTTTCTTCAGGTACCTCAGAGAGGGGTGAACTGGGCAGCTAGAGAGCATCCCAGACCTCCTGAAGGCTAGGGCTTCTTCTAAGATGTGGATCATTTAGAGATAAATAAATACTGTTCACCAAAACAAATGGCCAGTGCCCACTTTAGCTCTTTTAAAAGAGTGTCTGGCCTTAGTTGCTGGGTTTGTTGCAAGGCAATTGAAAGCAGGGGAAGAGTCCCGAGAAAGCTTTTCACTGTGAAATCCATCAGGTGAGTGGCTTTGATAGGTACTTATTAGGATTCTGACTAATCCAGGACCATCTGAGAGTAAATTCAGACACTGATCAATGATACAGAGTTTTTGGACTTTAGAGGTACACTTCAGGGAGCTCTCCTGGAGGAATCCACTGCCTTCTATTGTGAATCTCACATTGTACTGTACTGTGAACACTAGATCTGCTCAGAAGGATGCTCTGCCTAGAGTGCTAAATTCTATTCTATTCTCATTTTCTTCCTTCTGATAGAGCATTCCTGTTTAGGTTTCAATTTTTATGTGTGTTTTACTGTGTCGTTATGTAAATGCTTTTTGACAGATTTGTTATTAAGTGAAGAAAGATGAGTAGAAATTCTGGTTTTAAAAGCTCATAGGAAACGTGCCATGAATGAGTGTCCCGAGTGCTGTTTTGCTTTTCACATTAAATAGAAATGAATAGAAATTTATCAAAAGAAATGGGTTATTTAAAAAGGACTGGAATTTATATCATTTTTCTTTTTTTTTTTCCTAAGCACATGCACCATTCCCTAGAGGTAGGTTAAGAATGTTTCTCAGCAGATGCAGTCGACAATAGGGTGGCGTTCTAACCGCCGTTATAAAGCCTTAGTGTAGTGTTTCCTTTAAAATGCAGCATGAAAGTGTATCTTTCAGTTGAGTGAACATATAGAAATTCCCACAGATCTATGCCATCCTTAAGCATGTTGCCCGTGACCTACTTGTTTATAGGAGAGAAAACTACTTTCTACCTTCATTGTAGTAAATGAGGTTAGTGACAGGTGACCACATCATCGTTTGAACAGATTTCTGAGTAAGCTGACCTGTGTGAATTTCAAGAAAAAAATAAAGCTTCAGTTAGAAATAATGAGTAATACCTGTACATGGTCATTGTGTTCAGTTAACAGCCCAACTGCGTGACTAGCAGGTAAACACTTTAAAAGTATGTGTATGGTGGGGAACATCAGATTTTCATCACTACTAAATATCAAGA
>JADRCH010000087.1:6306593-6338472 GCA_019843965.1 Rhynchomys soricoides
TCTCCTCTCCTCTCAAGTAACTGGTTTCTTCATTAGATGCATAAACTAAAGAAACACTTCTCTAGTGCAGGTGTTAGTATTAAATTTTTCTTTGTAAATAGTAAGATATGAGGCTCAAAGAATTATTACCTATGATTGGGGTTCATGAGCTTCTGCTAGCTAAGTGACTGGTAGTGTGTTGGCAGGCATCCACATGCAGGAAGGTCATCCTGAGGACTCACAGTTATAAAACTGCCAGTCAGAACGCCTGTCTTTAAGGTGCAAAGTCAGTGTTCCATCTAAGATAACATTTGTAAAAGATTTCTGCTTGGCTGGGCAGTGGTGGCACACACCTTTAATCTCAGCACTTGGGAGGCAGGTGGATTTCTGAGTTTGAGGCCAGCCTGGTCTACAGAGTGAGTTCCAGGACAGCAAGGGCTACACAGAGAAACCCTGTCTAGAAAAACAAAAACAAAAACAACAATAACAACAAAAAAGATTTCTGCTGATACTTTTTTTTATTAAACTAATAAAATTTATTTTAAAATATACAACTCAGTATTGACATTTTTTAAGTCATCAAAAATAAGTTATAATAGTTAAATGCCTCTTAAATATACATGATGTCTTCTGAAGCTAAAAGTAATATGCACTCAACCAGTTTTTAAAATATATTTGGAACATTAAACATAATAGAGAAAAAAATTCTTTTATGATGTCCTCTATGAAAGGAAATTGTGACAAGTTCCTGATTAGACAGAAACTGTTCCATCTCCAAGGGAGACTATGCAGCATAACTGTGGCCTCATAGAATGAATTGGGTAGTGTTCTTTCCATTTCTATTTTGTGGAATAGTTTGAAGAGTATTGGTATTAGGTCTTCTTTGAAGGTCTGATAGAATTCTGCTCTGAACCTATCTGGTCCTGGGTTTTTTTTTGGTTGGGAGACTTTTAATGACTGCATCTATTTCTTTAGGGGTTATGGGACTGTTTAGATGGTTTATCTGATCCTGATTTAACTTTGGTATTTGGTATCTGTCTAGAAAATTGTCTATTTCATCCAGATTTTCCAGTTTTGTTGAATATAGAATTTTGTAGTAGGATCTGATGATTTTGAATTTTCTCAGTTTCTGTTGTTATATCTCCCTTTTCGTTTCTGATTTTGTTAATTTGGATATTGTCTCTGTGCCATCTAGTTAGTCTGGCTAAGTGTTTATCTATCGTGTTGATTTTCTCAAAGAACCAGCTCCTGGTTTTGTTGATTCTTTGTATAGTTCTTTTTGTTTCTATTTGGTTGATTTCAGCCCTGAGTTTGATTATTTTCTGCCATCTACTCCTCTTGGGTGTATTAGCTTCTTTTTGTTCTAGAGCTTTCAAGTATACTGTTAAGCTGCTAGTTTATGCTCTCTCCGGTTTCTTTTTGGAGGCACTGAGAGCTATGACTTTTCCTCTTAACACTACTTTAATTGTGTCCCATAACTTTGGATATGTTGTGCCTTCATATTTATTAACTTCTAAAGTCTTTAATTTCTTTCTTTCTTTCTTCCTTAACTAAGTTATCATTGTGTAGTGCGTTCGGCTTCCATGTATATATGGGCTTTCTGTTGTTTTTGTTGCTATTGAAGATCAGCCTTACTCCATGGTGATCTGATTTCAATCTTCTTGTATCTGTTGAGGCTTGTTTCTTGGGATAATTTGCTTGGAAAATTGTTTTCTAGCCCTTTACTCTGAAGTAGTGTCTGTCTTTGACACTGAGGTGCATTTCCTGTATGCAGCAAAATGCTGGGTCCTGTTTACTTTTTCAGTCTATTAGACTATGTCTTTTTTTAAAAAAACTATAAGATACAATGAAAAAAATTCAAGGATAAAAGTAAGTTCTAAGTTCACTGGACCCCAGCTTCTGCTTCACAGGTTACTGCATGGAGTTGGCAGTGGGCTTGGTAATGCCAAACAGAACTTGATATACACAACAACAAAACAAAATATAATTTAAATGACAATAATAAGAATACCTGAGAGATACAAGTATGTTAAAAACAGGTTAGTTTGGGATAGCAGTTAAGAACACTTGTTGCTTCCAGAATTCAGTTCCTAGCACTTGTATTGATGGTTGCTCACAACCTTCTACAAACTCTACTTCCAAAACATCCAAAGTTCTTTTCTGACCTCTTTGAGCACCAGGCACCCACATGGTGCACATAAAAGCACAAAAGCAAAACATGTTCACAGATAAAATAAATGAATCTAACATAAGAGCACATATATTTTTCATATATAGTATACATACATATATATCATATATATGAAAATTGACAAATTGGCTTCATCAGATTGGCTTCTGGACATGTCTTTGGGGGAATTTTCTTAATTACTAATCAGTGCAGAAGGAATTGACCTGTATAAGATTAGCTGAGCAAGCCAGAGATAGCAAACCAGGAAGCAGCTCCTGCTTCAGTTACTGCCTCCAGGTCTTAAGCTCTTTGATGATGAACTGTAACCTATAAGCCTGATAAACCCTTTCCCCCTCAAGTTGCTTTCTGTCAGAGTGGATTATTACAACAGAGGAGCAACCAGAGCAACCAGTGTAGCACTTCCTTCAAATGCCTGCACAGTGGAGCTGATAGGAGCCTCCTTCTCCTGTGAGGATCTTTTTTTCTGACTGGAGCCCATGTGACTTGTTTTTTTTCTACAAAGGAATGTGTTTATCATTTCATATTTATTACCTTGTTTTTAACTTTGATGGGAATGTGGATAATGATTAAAGATATTTAATATGGTTTTCTTTAAGGATATTTATTGTGGCTTTATTTTTCTATGAGTTTAGCTATCTTTCTTAAGATTTTTTAATAACAAACATATCTAACATTGAAACAAAAATAGGATCTGATAGATGTCACCATTTTGAAGTGTATATACTGCCTCAGAATAAATGGCAATGTGGCCCGTTTTCTGTGCTCTGTATCCACCTCTGGTCATCATGCTTGTGTTTTCAAGACAATGGTGACATTGATGAATCACTTTAATTTACTTGGCAAGCGACAGTATTTTGAGATTATCTGCAAGAGCCAGCTTGAGCTGCCCCTGAACATTTCAGGTATGTCTCTTGTCTGAAACACAGTAACTGACTGGATCCAATTAGGATAGATCCTTGAACCACAAATATAGAGATATATTTGCATTTTTACTTTTCTTTCATTTATTTCTGTTTTTAATGAAAAATCAATACCCATGAGAGTATGCAAATTGAATTATCTGATAAAACTACTTGTGCTATAATTTGGCATGTTTTTTTATTTTTTATTTTTAGGGTTATATTAAAACTAAACTTACATAAATAGGAATTGATTTTGATAAATGTTATATGCCAGGTTACAGAATCAAGGATTCTTTTGATTTGCCAAGAGAAAATTATGGATCAACGGTTGATTTGAATAGTTTAGGCTTTAGGTAGAGGGCACAAAATAAGATATATGAGTTTCCAACATATTGTTTAATTATCATGAAAATATAGCCAATGTTATAAAAGCTCAAAGTTGCCATGGAGGGGGGATAATCACAAATAGTGTGGTTGTGGCATCTTGAGCTAATGGAAATTCCATCCTTTTGGCACGCTCAGAAGGAACGTTACGGTAAGGTCCACGAACATGTGGCATTGTTACAGCATCTTTTGTATTCAGCCTGTTTGTAAAGAGCCTTGCATATGACGAGACCCATGCCTGCTCTGTTCCCAGGCAGGCACTGTGTGAGGAAGTGGTTATACCATGAAAGCAACACCACCATCCGCCAGAACACCTTCCTCTGTCATTTCAGGACAGCAAGAATTTCACTGAGAACTGATTTAATCTTTCACCTTCTCATTGTCATTAGCCTGTAAGGCGTACCTATTTTTATTAAAAAATTATAAATCTAAAACAATACCTAATATGTATTGTTTAAATCTTCTTAGGGTAGCTGCTTACCATTTTCCCTAAAACAGGCCCTGTTAGAGGAAAGAGGCATAAATGTTAAAGTCTTGATTATTTGACATGAGCTGGTAAAGAACAAGAATGAACAGGCAAAGGAAAGACATGTCTGTGTTACATATAAAGCTCCACTGATCTTGGTAGAGACAGACACCTCACTGGCTCACACAGTAACATGGAAAGAAGTGAAAACAGCTGGGCAGGACAATTCCTCTCTGAAGAAAAGGTGCACCAGAGCCCAAACCAGGTTAGAGAGCATACTGGGTCCAAGATGACTTCTATGTTTTGTCCCTGGTTTAGTGGCAGCTATGTTGCATCCTATTGACGGGAGCTTGACTTCATAATCTTATGTGATTAGTAATCAGCCCAAAGGAGAAGAGGAAGGAAAGTTTAGGAAATCCTTGCTGGGCTAGCTACCTTTAATAGAAAACAAAACAAAACAACAATTTCTTACTGTACTGACTGTGCCTTGTATATTTAGTTGTGCAAGCCAGAACTGTACATTAAACATATAAACTAAAATAAAAACCATTATATATTTTATATTATATATTTATATTAGAAAATATTATACATTATAACCTATAAGAAACTAAATTACTTTCTTAAAAGAAGATATAACTAGGTCAACTGAAATTAAATTGGACACTTTCAACACCAACATCTAACCCAATCCCAGCCTGCAGATGTAATCAGAGCAGGTAGTGAAGGGTGGGTTTGCTTTTGTGTGCATGTATTTTGTATTTATAATTTTATTTTAAAGTATTTATTACAGTAATAAAAACATGGACTAAAATACACCACACAATAAGAAGAGATTTGGTAGAAATTAGAGGAAAATGGTTTTGATATTTGTGCAAGAAAATATAAGTAAGTTTCTTATAAAGTAAACATATAAACTAAACCTCAGAAATGGCTTGGGTTTGCCTTGTAATATTCTCGTAATAGCTCAAGTGATTTCTCTCCTTGAGAACAGGGTTACTTTGGATCAACAGCACAAGTTTTTCAGACTGATGCAGCAAAGTGTGTTTGGTTTGGGGTGTTTTCATGGGTGGTAAAGCTTATGAGTAATAATTTTGAATTAGCAGAAAATCTTGGAGAAACTTTAGCAGTCTTTTTTCTCAAAGGAATATATTCTTGCCAGTATGTGTGTGTACTTGCGTATTTCTTAACATTGGCTGCTGTATTCCTGTATCCTGGACAGGATTTGGTCACACACTTGATTTACAGAAGCAAAGACACCAGTGTGCACTCAGAATGTCTCTCTCCCTCTCTGTCTCTCTGTCTCTCTCTCTGCCTCTCTCTGTCTCTCTGTCTGTCTCTCTGTCTGTCTCTCTCTCTCTCTGTGCGTGTGTGTTTCTGTCTGTCTCTCCCCTTTCATTTTGTTTTTTTTTAAAGCATAAAGCATAGTCTAATAAACATTGTCTTTGAAGCTTCAGCCTTGACTTTTGCTGTCAAGTTAAGCGAACCATTCTATGTGAAAGGTCTCTGAAGGGTTCTTCTGCCCAGGAGAGGGTGGACTAGTTCTTATTTGCTGTAAACCCTTGAGGGACCAAGGAGTCCTGAGGCTGGGCGGAACAAGCCTGGAGCAAGAGTGGGGTCCAGGCCTGTCCAAACCGGAATGCTCGTTCTGAGATTGGCAGGAGTAGGCTCACTCTTCCTTTGCCATGGGCCTGCACGTTTTGGTGCATGTAGCCCTGTGACCCCAACCCTTGCCCCACCAGAGAAGGTCAAGTAGCCAGGAGGCAGGTTAAACTTCCTTTCTCCTTATAAGGTCATGTCCAGCAGCACCTGGAATTCCTCATCATACAGATGAGTCATCCCTGGCATCCTGGCCCTTGCCAATGTCTTACAGTCACCCTTATAGCCCTTAGTCCACCTTCAAGTGTTTAAATAGACTCTGTACCTTCCACTCCCCCCATTCAACTGAACCAGTGCTCCAAAGCTGTCCTGGAGTGTGTGTTCTTTATCAGTCCACTCACTGATGACCAAGACTGCATCCACCCATGCTAGGCTAAGTTTTCCTTCCTCTAGGCCAGACCTGTGTGCAAGCTGCCTGGCTACCCTGAGGGGGAGAAGTAGACACAGGCCCCCAAACACCTACTCTGTGTAGTTTTCCCACCACAGGCTGGAATTCATTCCTCAGGAAGTGCTTCTGCCCTGGGTTTTTTAAGAAGGTTATTTCCTGACAGCTGCAAGGAGTTGCTCTCATTGTGGCTGTTTGCAGCCTCTTCCTGTCTAAACTCTGACTTAAACAGCTCCCATCTCCCCTTCAATCTCTAACAAACATTTCCTCCTCATATGTGGTGTATTACGCCCCATATTTTTATGTTTTTATTACCATAATAGATACTTGAGAAAATTAAAGTATAAAGACAAAAAGAAAACAAATCTAAAGCCCCCAAACAAAAGCAAACCCACCCTTCATTACCTGTTCCATTTACATCTGCAGCCTGGGATTGGGTTAGATGTTAGTACTGAAAAGTGTCTAATTTCTTTTAAATTGACCTAGTTATGGCTAGTTTTAAGAAAGTAGTTGGTCCACTCTGTGGTCTCCCTAATCTGATTTTTCTTTAGGGGCAAGTTCCTTGCCATTGAGCCAGTGCTGATCAGGGGTGGTTGGGCTGAAAACACAGGTCACAGGAATTGTGTAAACTGTATTAATGGCAGATAAAGTGGCTATAAAACGTCCTGTCCAAACAGTCTGAAGCTGGGAGGGAATGCTGTTGATGGCAGTGTTTGGATACCTAGTGCAAACTGTATGTCACATGCTTGTCTTCGTGATGGAGATAATGTGATCACAGAAGCAATGCTAAGTGTCTCCAGCTCTATTTAATGAGGTTTGGTGGTCAGGAGGATAAACGGGCAGCCCTGGTGAGAATACACAGACTTCTGGAGACTGTGGTTCCAGAAAGATACCAACAGATGGGATGTTCCTCTGGGTCTGTTACTGCTTGGGTTCTCATTAGCATATTAAAAGAGAGACCTGAACAAAAGCCTTGACATTTAAAATGGCCTTTGATCCTTTGCAATCTTATATGCCCTGTAATTAAATTTCCTTTCTTGTCTTTCACCTGATAATTAATGCCATCACATTTAAACTTTCTCTTTGGTGTTCACAGGAGTCATGTGCACGGCTCAGAGGGTGAGTCATTTTAATAGCACTGATTCTGTTTTAAACACTAGCTTGGGCTTGGCTAGATGTAGGTGCTATAAAAATTTGGTTTTGCACATGGTTTCCAAGTGTAAGCATGAAATGAGAGTAGAGTAACAGACTGCACAGCTAGCCATGCCTAGCTCATATTGTTATTTTTGGCTTATTTAATTGTCTAACTGCTTTATTGAGTAAGTACTCAACAGTACTTACCACATTGTTTTCTTAAAAATGCGTTTTCTTGTTATCCACTTATATATTTCTTATTCATGTGTATCTTTCTTGTTATAATGCTCAACATTGGAACACTTATGAGAAGATACTTTTCATATTTACTTTTACTTAATAGTTTTATTGAGTTAATTGTAGGTGCATGTGCACTTACTATGTCCAGATTCTTGCCTAGTTTCTCTACCTATCACACATTATTGCATTCAGGATATGGATATGATTACCTTGGTTTATCAAATGTTCTAATTGGACTGTTCTTTCATGTGCTCTTCCAGGAGTGCGCTTCATTCTATACTGTTGCTCACACAATAGATTTGCATCCTCACCATTGAAGTGCAGATAATGTTGAACCTCTGTCCCACCTAGGTCTCCTCCCGGTTCTTTATGTGGCTCTGCTCACCTCTCCTTTGTTTCTATCCCCTCAAAACCCACGTTTTCATTGACTCCTTCATTTCTAAAATTGAAACGTTTATCTGTATGTGATCTTTGACTTTACATTCCCTGTGTGTTCCAAATAGTATGCATTCTTAAAAATAGATTTTTGAGTAAAAGGCAGAGAATATTATGAAGACAACTTCATGATAAAGTAGTACTTCTTTGTATTTTAGCAGATATGGAGATGAGTATTCTTCATTATTTGTATTAATTAAATCAACTCACACCTAATTAAGTGGTTAAGATTATAGCAAACTACAAACAGGAAATGTACGTGTCAAAAATATGGACAGAAATACATTTTTCATGGATGCTTATGTGGACCTTTGGAGTATAACCTACATTTGTTTGTTTGTTTATTGTTTTTTAGAAACAGGGTTTCTCAGCCCTGGCTGTCCTTGACTCCCTTTGTAGACCAGGCTGGCCATGGAGTCATGGAGAGAACCACCTACCTCTGCCTCTTGAGTACTGGGATTAAAGTGTGTGCCACCAAGCCTGGCTTGGATTGTAATATTTAAAGAGGAAAGTAAAGATGGAGAATCACAGAGCCTAGAAATTTATTTTGTCTTGAGCCTGTGCTCTCACCTTGATAGACCAACTAATTCAGTGATTTTAGAGAAATGACTTTAAGTCTACATGAAAACAAAAACAAAACAAAATAAATGTCACTATTTTGTTGATTACCACCTATGTTTTGAAGTACAAGTCAAGCAGGCATAGTTGCCCACTGACCCAGCAAGCAGCCTGAGCAATTCCCCGAGAGAGGTTTATGGACCTGGCTGAGCCTTTTCAGTGCTGAAGAGACTTTCAAGCTGAACAGTTTTATAAAGGACTGTGGGAGGTTTTATTGAAGATCTTTAACTCAGGCTTACTTATGAGGGCTAAGAGAAAAGTAGGTGCTCAGAAGAAAGTAAAGTACACTGGGTCCATCTGTCTTAGTCATGAATAAGGTTTAGGTATGGTTTGAGGCTCATATCTTATCACTGCCTGGGACCTAAGGGGCACTTGGTAGGATTGCAATTCACATGGTAGAAATCTAACCCACAGGGAAGCTAAGATGTACTTCCTGTACATAGTTTTATTTGAGACTCCAAGCAACATCTGGGAAAAGGATTGAGACTCTACGTAAGGTCTTGCACATTCAGGCTTTATGCCTGGGTCACTTCTGTTTTAACATAAAATAGCTGTCCATGCAAGGAATACTACTAACTCTTTGCCAAGAGCCTTAATAGAAAATGTTGTTAACTATGTTGGAGTTCTGGATCTTAGCTAGTGCGGGACATCAGTCAAACTCCAAGTGACATTTTCCTTTTCCTCTCATGTCCCCAGTTTTCTGTCTTTCTGTCATGCCTCAGTTTGACACATGATTTACAGAAGCTTTCTCTGTTGATGTTCCAAGCTGCAACATTTTGTTTATGTGGCTTTTCAGCTCATTTGTCCTAGGAGGAAGGAAATAAGCAAAACCAATATTCTTTACAGTTAAACCTTTATAAGATAACAAGGTTAAAGGACGTCTGGTTTGTCTTTGTATCCTCAGGGTGTACCTGGAAAAATTATGCCCTGACTTACCTCATTACTGATTGTGAGCATGAGGCTGGGGCATTGTTTGTAAAATTGCTCCTTATCTTACTACCCTTGCAGGCCAGTAGTTCATTGGTAAGAGAAAGGAAGGGATTCTCTCTCTCTCTCTCTCTCTCTCTCTCTCTCTCTCGTAGCTGCATCATTCACTTATTGCTGGTAGGAGGTTTTATGTCAAGCTGAGCGTAGAGCCCATTTGATGAAGTTGATCTTATAGTCAGAGTGCCAACATTTCTCAGAAGACTAGAAAGAAAAGGTCCCCGAGGTTGACAAACTGTGAGCGATCACTGTGGTTTGTGGTTTGTGTGCGTTTTTTATTCTTAGTGCCGTGTGGGATTGCTTTAAACATATATCCTAAAGGCAGTTCTTTGTATAGCATTTCCCAGGGTGCTGCATTGTACAGTGACAGTGGCTGAGCCTAGAGCTCTGGCTCTGCTGAAACTGAGTTTTGTGGCAGAAATTCCTTTAGGTCATTTTTTCTTTATAATGTGCCCAAGTTTGCTATTTGTGGTATATAATATATGCTAAATATATATATTTCTTAGACAGGGTCTTACCCTGCAGCCCAGGCTGGCCAGGAACTCACTTTATAGCCCTAGCCGTCCGTGAACTCTCTGTAATCCTCCTGCCTTCAGCTCCCGAGTTCTGGATTATAAACCTGAGCTGCAGCACTCAGCTACCATTTGCTATTCTTGCCTATTGTAACACGTTTTCCTTCCCTTTGTACCTGCTGTATTAAATATTATGAGGAAGTAATTTTAACAGCACACACATGATATAGTATGCTTTATTTTTATTCTTGATTTAAGCTCTGTTTTATGCAGAAAAAAATGTTTGCCTATTTCCTAGTTTTTCATAATGATTAGATTGCCATAGATACTTGCAGATCGCTTTTCGAGCAAGTGAGTAATTGCTAGTACTTGAGTTACTATGCTTATAATGATGCAGAAGATAGCTGCCACATCCAGCACTGCTGTGTCTGCAGAAGAACCATGGTTGCTCTGAGATCATAATTTTGCCAGTACCTCTCAGCATAGCCATAGATGACTATGTTTTCTTTCTTCCTTTTTCTTTTTTAAAACTTATACGGGGTCCAAATGCTCTCTTCTACGTTGTTTTCCTTTTCTTTCCTTTTCTTTCTTTCTTTCTTTCTTTTTTTTTTTTTACAAAAGACTTATGTATTTATTTATTTATTTATTTATTTATTCATTTAATGTATATAAGTTCACTGTAGCTGTCTTCACACACACCAGAAGAGGGCATTATATACCATTACAGATGGTTGTGAGCCACCATATGGATGTTGGGACTTGAACTCAGTAACTCTGGCAAAGCAGTCAGTGCTCCTTACTGCTGAGCTGTGTTTTTTAAGGGTGCCACAGCCTTCTAGTCTTTGCCTTATATACACCAGCAACATTCTGTGACCCCATACATGTAAATTCCCAACTATAGACAAGCTTGAGGCATTCTTCTGAACTTGGTCCTCTGTATCTGCTTTAATCTAGTAGATCATAGTTATGAGTCTAAAATATCTCTCCCATGATATCCTAAAACTACAAGGGAAGGAAGAAACCATGTTCCAGTCCCTGCACAGGACAAAAGCTGAATCTACAAAGCTTTTGTCACATTTGATTCTCGCACAATCCTGTGCTATTATATTTCTGTCTTTGCTATTAGGAAACCAGAGGTTGACAGAGGTTATGAAACCAGACTTGTGCCATCCATCTAGTAAAGGATAAAACTAGTTTTCAGTCTTACAAAGTGAGACTCTGAAAATATACAGCAAGCTAATTGTGAGCTCTTGCCATCTGCTTCTGATGTAGAACCTGCTCACCATGACAATGACAGGGCCTTGTCTGTGCTTCGTGCTGTCTCTTCCCCTTTATGCTGTCTTTCCTAAACCTAGTGAGACTGACACTTTTGATAAAAACATGTATGACTTCAATGGTAGATAAGAAATAGTCACAAACATTTAGCGGCTCCTCTCATCAACAATTAAACTATTTTTTACCTCTTGAATTCAGGAGATAAACTTGTGTCTTGCTTTGATCTACATCATGAGAATGGACATACCAGTTCTTGGCGTTGGCTTTGAAATACCTGCCAGTTTCTACTTTCACGTTCTTGGTCCCCAGAACTGACCTATAGTGTAGTTCAGTACTTGGAGTTCACATGGCTAGCTAGCATGTAGTTTGATTATCTGTTAGTCATCATCTCAGTTCTAAAATCAGGGAGAAGAGTGGGACCTTTTTAGATTCCAGCCTTGGGTAATGCTTCAGGAGAATGACCTAGGTTATATCAGGTGCACAGCACAGGGTTTCTCTTAGTCTTAATAGGTCAAAGATTTAAAAGTGGGTGCAAAAAGACTTGAGAACAATTTTATTGAAGTTTGAGAGGAGCTGGGAAGCTCATAGGCCAGGAGAACTGGAGACCTGGCTAGGAGAAGGAGATGATGAATGTCCTTGCATTTTGGAATTAGAAAAAGACAAACACATCTTGGGATTCTGTGTGTAGCTACATTGGGGGGGGGGGAGGCTTCAGAGAGAGACAGAGACAAAGGGGGTGGGGGGAATAGGAGGAGAGAAGAGAGGAAGGGAGGGAATGTTTTTTATTTCTTAAAATGAATTTGTCACCTAAGAGAGGGTAGGTGGAGTCCGAAATTGATTATAAGGAGGAATTTACCATCAGACCCTGTAATGTGTGGCTGACTTTCTAAAAAGTGTCATCAACAGAAACACCAGCTACACAGACTCATTCAGATCGTGATCCTCAGTAAATAAGCAGGTGCTACTTCAAGTCTCGAAGTGTAGGGTTTTGTCCTTAGTAATGTCTGCATATCTACTGACATCCAGTGTTGGCTTTGTCCTCATGACGTATGCCTGAGTTATCTGGACCTGAAGAAAAGGGAGAGTCTGCTTCTCTGTGTAGGATATGGAATGTTAAAAGGAGAAAATTAATTGGAAGGTTTGAAGACCAACTTTGTAAGAGAAATATGGTTTTGAGAATTCAAAGCATTTATGAAGTAGCATATGGATAAACCCATCAAGTTCAGAGAACTCCCTTTGACCTAACCTGAAGTACTCAGACTATGTCACCTAGACCTTTTCCTAGCCTGTGACTGAATATGGGGTCCAGGGCCTGGCCATTTCTGCTGGTATTAGATGTAGATGGATTTTCTTTTTCAGAATTCCATGACTCTGAGGCTTGTACCTCTGTCCTGCCCAGGATGTGACCCCTTCTTCTCTATGATGTCTCTCCCCCGGTATATGTACTTCTCTGAACAGCCCTGTCTGCTCCCCATGGACCTTGTACAGTGTTGCTCTCTCATAAGTCATTCTTTTTTCCTGTCCTTGCATCTGCTTCTTGCAGGACCCTAGCATTGCCCAGTTGAGAGAACTCATCTGACAGAAGGCCTCAGCAATGCTCATATTATGATCCACATCAGATCCATTCATTCTACCGTTTGAGAAAATCAAATGAGATTCATAGCCTCAGATATGTTTCGAGGTGGGGATGGCACCTATTAAGTCACAAAGTTCATTATTTAGAAAATATGTTTCATCTCAGAATTCATGTTATAGCCACTTCCTACTGTTTGCTTATATGTGTAGACATTTGACTTTTTTAAAATTAGTACAGAGGTATAGAGATGCCACAGTGACCAGTAAGAGACTATGTTTAAATTATGCTTTCGGAAACATGCTTTCTGAGGAGGTAATTGTAGCACTGGAGATGATTAAAGAGAAAGGCACTGAAAACTCTTACCTGTAATGTGAATTGTATTTGGGAAAATTATACTTAATCCATTCTCTTCATGTGTATCACAGGAGTATGAGCAATGACCTCAGATCTTGGGAAATTAGCACTGAACAACAGGGAAAATGATAATCTACTTTCACATGGGTCCTATTATGTTATGTCTCTCTTTAATGTATAGTCATTCTAGAAACAAAATATACTGGAACTATTTTTTAAATGATTTTGAATATTTACAATACAGTTCATCATGTTTTCTGCTTTATGTGATTCTAGGATTTGTATTGAAAGTGAATGCTTTGAATTTTTCAAATTAGAATGTCAGAAAATATGATACAAGCCCAGCCGTGATTCCCATAGTTCCTGTGTCTACAGAGTAAGTAAAGCTAAAGCAAGGATATCTTCCCAAAACCATCTCAAAATCATCTTAAAAAACAAAACAAAACAAAACAAAAAAACAAAAAAAAAATCAAAATCGTCTTTTCTGTACACTCATTACCTGTCACCTATCAGAATAATTCTTTATGTAAATGACCCCAGGAAGATAAGAATCCGTCTGGCTGGGGATCTTTGTTTTCATTTCACACAGGAGATTTGTGGTACTAAATAGGCTAGATAATATGAGAAATTCTGTGGCTCATCTTAAGAGTAAGAAGTGTTGAGTGGCAGTGTCTGGCTTTAGTCCAGCCATGGCTCATTTGTGAACTGCAAGCTATCTGGCTTGCAGTTCCTGAACCCTTCTGCTCACCATGTCACTGCATCTTGCTATCTGTCACCTTCCTATTCATCACCTTCCTTTGCTGTGTGCTGTGGCTTCAGTTGTCACCCGCTGCCTCTGTAGTTCAGACCCATCCTGTAGGTGCTCAGGGACAGGGTACCAGGTAAGGGGATTCTTGCATTTCCAAGTGTATGCTTACCAGCTACATTCATCCTCAGTGCTACCACCACCTGCCCTGACCCTGCAGTGTCACTGCTAACAATGAGCTGGCTCCCAGTGCCCCAGGATGACTAAATCAAGCTGAACAGCCACTTTTAGGTTCGTGTCCTGGTTTCCTGTGGCCCTTTTGCCTTAGGACTTAGGTTTCAGGCCAGGGATCCTTTCCAGAAGACAGTCAGAGCCCTGTCCCATCCCTCGCATCTGGGGCACTGGCTTGGAACTAAAATATGCCCCTCAGTTTTTCTGTTCTTCTTGGAAGCTTCCTTTCCCTCAAGTTCTTTGTCCTGAAGGGAAACACCCACTAGCCCTAGAAACAGGAGTGTAAACACATGAGCCCAAGAATCAATGTAATTAGTCCTAATGTAGAATACATGCCTCATTTAATATTTTTCTTTGTAAGAATGAATAATGAGCACTTAAATTTTAAAATCACAAATAGGTACAAATTTTAAGTGTCTATAAGAATCAAATAATAATAATTACTGGAGTCAAAATATACAGTTTGGCATCAAGCAAGACTGGGTTCAGTGTGGTTTTGTAAAACAGAAAAAAATAAATGAACAAACACATAAAGAAATCACTAGAGTGCAAAAAGCCAAATCTTTCCTTGCAGCCCTATCAATCATTTATGTGCTTCTTATCAAATGGTTTAAAGAGCTGGGGTGATCTTGTTGGTCAGGGTGGTTTCACATTTTCCTCCCAGTCCTTAGTCACTTGAAAGGCAACTTCTTGGTGCTGAGAAGCAAGGGGCAGCAAGAATACCCAGCAATCTCTACATATTAAAGACTAATAAAATAGGGAATTATTAATTGAAAGCAAGAGCCTGTTTGAGATTTTTAACAGGGAAAACACGAGGAAAGAAAAATCCGAAGTTCTGGGTTAGGACCTTTCTGCCCCTATTTTCTATGTTTAAAATTACAACCCTGTGGTCTGTTAAGGAAAAGACATGTGGTTGAGGACCCAGGCAAGCGTCTTCTGTAGGGAAGGCCGATTTTCTTTAAGTGAATGTAATTAATTTTCCTGTTTTTAGCACAAAGGAAAGATGTTTCCTCCCCATGACAACAATGGTAGTTGTGTGTTTTTATTTTATTTTTAAAATGAGCAATATGGGAATTTGTAGGTAATGTGTAGGCACATGTACTTTTAAATAAGATGAAGTTCCTGACTTATCAAATGTATGGATACTTAGGGTACATTTGTACCCAAAACATTGATTTGTGAAGTCAAAATTCATATGTATTTGCATAAAGTTATCCTAACATGTTAGAAGCTGTGCATGTGTGAATGTGTATTAATATGAATATTTATTTTTGATTTTTATCTTTGTTCACATTTGTAAAGTGCTTTATTAAATTTTATTTTATTTTATTTTATTACTTTCATTTTTTACAGTCCTGTCCAGTTGTTACCCCTCTCCTGGTCTGCCCTCCCATAGTTCCTCATCTCATTCTTCTTCCCCCCTGTCTCCAAGAGAATGTCTTCCCGCATCCCCACCCCACCCCTGCCAGGCCACTCCCTGGGGCCTCCAAGTCTCTCAAGGGTTAGGCACATCTTCTCCCACTGAGGCCAGACCAGGCAGTCCTCTGCTGTATCCAGCTGGTCCAGGCCTCCTACCAGCTCCTGTATACTACCTGGTTGGTGGCTTAGTGTCTGAGAGATCTCAGGGGGCTGGGTTGGTTGAGACTGCTGGTCTTCCTATGGGGCTGCCCTCTTCCTCAGCTTCTTCCAGCCTTCCCATAATTCAACCACAAGAGAAAGCAGCACAAAGAATATGTATGTGTGTGTGTGTGTGTATATATATATATATATATATATTAATCTTGCAATTTGGATTTGCCTTGCTTTTAGTTCTCTGTGGGAAACCATATCTCTTGTCCTTGCATGAAGATAGTAATGTTCTTAATGTGGTCAAACTATAGAGTAAGAACATTTATGCTGTAGGCTTAGGAGTAATTACTTATCAGCCATTCAAATTCAGCATTTTCATTTTTTTGGATGGGGACAGGAAGTGTTTGTGCTTAGCTTCACATTCCTGTTTCACACAGGTGTTTCTCTCACACTACCAACATTACAGTAAATAGAATTTGAAAGTAGTTGAACTGGAGGTTAAGTTGCTATTGGAACAGAAGAACCGCTTCATTATGTAGTTTAAAAACCAATTTTATCTTTTCTGTACAAACAATAGAGAACTTTATTCCATGAGTTCTTGGAAAATTAAAACAAAATACAACAGTAGTTTGTAAAATAAGCAAGAAAACCTTCAACCTTAAACTCTTTAGAGCATCTTTGGAAATATAAAGCACAGAGCTTCCTAGTGTTAATTTCAGCATGCTAAGTCTAGACTGAAGTATACCACATAAAGGATTTGTTGTTGTTGTTGTTTTGCTTTAAATGAATTTATTAAACTGTGAACAGTGTTGTTTAAATTGAAAATAATGACAGGTCCTTAATGATGGTGAGTTCACTAGCCTAGATTGTAATGGAAGAACCTTTGGTTCATAGAGCAGGGGCAGCTCACAGGCTCCAACGTTGTTTCCCCGAGAAACAGGCTTCCTTCCTGTAGGGTGTTTTCCAGAGCAGTTTCTCAGCTATTGTCTCACTGAGCACTGCTAGTTAGTATTCAAAAGTTTTCTCCATTGTATGTCCTGTTCCCTAGAGTTACAGTGATTGTTTGTGTATCGGAGCCTTCAGGAACAGAAGGTTAGGCTGAGGTACTGGCAATGAGAACCTGAGTTATTCCAAGTGTCAATAAGACAAGGAAAATGCTGTCAGAATACATTGTTTAAAAAAAAAAACCCATAATTACTATAGCTAAAAAAGTCAACCTTTCCTCTGAATTCATTGTGCTTTGTATGACTTGACTAACTTATCTTGTATAGTAGGACTGTGCAGGTGATGATATTTCTGCTATGAACTCCAGGAGTGAAGTGCCGGCCATCAGGTAGTCAGAGGGCCTATTAATCACCATCTTCGTTGGCTGGCTAGCTGATTAAGGTTTTTCACACGTTTCCTTTAGATTACAGGAAGTTCTAATGAAGGAAAACTGAAGGACCAATAGGAAGTTGTCTTGCATTATAAAAATGGGACTGAAGGGTTCTTTGTCACAAACAATCTTGGCCCACTGTGAAGTAATGTGACCATCCATGTGTTCTAGGAAATATGATGCATAGAACTCAAATGCTGTGACTATCTTTTGTTCTTAACCCCAGAGTCTTCCTATTGTGGATGATAGTGCCCTGGAAACAAGCTCCCACCCAGCAATGAATACCCAGCACTCCTCAATCACAACTGAGAACAATAGGAATAGATAGTTTGGGTAATATGGTGCTCATAATATTGTAAAGAATATTTAGGTTTTTTTGTGTGTAATAGAAGTCTATAAAGACTGAACACCTCTGACATCAACTTTTCACTTATTGCGCTCATAGTTTTCTTGAAGAATGATAACATTTGTAGAACATACTTTGGGTAGTTTTTTTGCACATTGGAAGGCTGGCTTTGAGACTAATTGTGAATGAAATGCACTAACATCTCTGTAAATAAAGCTAGTTTTGAAGGCTGCAACCAGAAATATTGATTATTCCTGGGACACTGACTCATGTGTTGCTCCTAAAACATCAACCTTCGGTGGAACCACATTAAGGCAAACGAGCTGCCACAGTTAGAAATGGAGGCTGAACTCACTGCTAGTATCAGTACCAACTTAGGAACTTGGTACTTTATGTGGGCTAATTTTCCTTTTGAATAAATTGTTTATCTTTTATTCTTGGCTATAGCTTATAATAATCTCAAAGTGTGAATTGTAACTGATATGATACCAGGTTTAGAAGACCTGTACTCCATCTGTTCTGGTGTGGAGATGAAAACCACACACTAGTTGAATCAGCATGTTAACAAATTAACTAGTTGATTGAGAAGCAAATTTAGGTTACTCAAATAAATTGTAGACAAATTAGCAAGTCTGAAACAAGTTTTCTTTTTTTTCTTTTTGAGACCATCTTCATCTGTAACCTGGGATGTCCTGGGACCTTTCTGTGAAAGCCAGACTGGTCTCAACTTGGAATCCTCTTACCTCAGCCTCCTTATCTATGACCAGCACAAAGTTATCATGTTATCAGAACAAATATATTAGACATATGAAAACTCACATGGTACTTTAGGCTACAGGAGTATGGAAGAACACACTTCAAAGGGCTGTAGAACATTTATAGAAAGCTCAATGCACCCTGCTGAACACCTGAGAAGTTCTAGTACAGCCTGAGCATCTGCCAGCGGCCTACTGTCTCTGAGCAAGCTAGTGACAAAGAGATTAGGAGCCATAGGCAGAGTTTGAGCATGCTAAAGCCCATGGGGACAGCAATCGGACTGGTAGCATTGCTGGCACATATGGGTAGTTTTTGGGCCTCCAGCACACTGTTCCACTCAGGAATTTTGGCATTTGTGAGCATTTATTTGTGAAGAGAGTCTTAAAAATTATTTAATCAGGTTCTTGTTTCTTTACTTCCAATTTGAAACTCTGTACCTTTGGGTCAGAACTCTGCAGAATGTTCTCAGATCCCCATATGCCAGAATCTAAAGGAGAGAGCCCCTTATCCTTCAATGGTCCTCTAGCAACTTCTGCTGGATACGACCATTGAAATGAAGAAGCACATGTAGGAATTCTATCTTTTATTACAAAGCATGAATTTATTGATTTGTGCATTCAGAGATAAGGCTCAATTCATAGCTTCTAAGTTGCTTCATTTCACAAGCTTGTTGTTGCTAATATTAGAAGTCAACTGAAAATTCTGAAGGCTCCAAATTTATCCAATTGATTGTAGGTGCCCAAATTGTAGTCCATTAGATTTGTCTGTTACAACTGGTGATATTATTATTACTTGTAGTCGCTGAGCTTATGGCTACTCCTATTCTCTCATCACATCTTTCAACATACACTTTAGCTCCCCAGGCACACAAGTGTGTGTGTGTGTGTGTGTGCATGCATGCGTGCATGTGTGTGTGTGTGTGTATGCATGTGTGCACGTGCACTCGATGAACCACGGTGCTTCTCTGGAGGCCAGAGGACAACCTATGGAGTCAGTTCTCTCCTTCCACATTTCTGTAGGTTCTGGGGATCAAACTCAGGTTATCACAGCAAGCACAGCAAGTCTTGTACAACAAGCACTAGTATCTGTTGAGCCATCTTGCTAGCCCTAAATATGGTCTTTAGTGTTGATCAATGTCAGTGTCAGGATTATAAATATATTAGAGTATTGGTAAACTCCACTCTAATTAAAGCCATTCATATTTCTTATTAATGAGTGGGAGGAAACTGACCCTAGCATCTGCGGTAGAAATATCATATCATCTATTTGCAGAGCCAAAGAGCGATATTGATTTTGGAGCAATGAGGAACATGCAAATGTGTCAATAACTGTTTCTATTTGGGTGATTTTCCCTCCACCATCACAATCATTATCATGATATAGGTGAGAACATTCAGTATTAATCACTATCTTCTGATAGTGTCTTATATACTTACATCTATGTACTGCGTTCACCGTATGTTAGCAAGTCAACTCTAATGCATATTTAGGAGTTATCCCAGGTGTATGAGCATCAGAAATGTTGTTTATAAACTAATATACTAACTAATACTTCCTGGATAAAACTGATTTCTTATTACCAAAGTCACAGTGCATGATGAATCTGTCTTGACATTTATGATTATTGTTGTTTTAACCTGTGAATATGCATTATCAAGCATGCATTTTCCTAGCAGACAGGATAGAAATGACTTTTTTAAAAATAGCTTATCCTTTGTTATGTTAAAGGTAAGCAAGCCTTTGACAACAACACTGCCCTTGCTTTGACAGTCTGCTTTGCTCTGTTGTTTGTGCTCAGGGTGCATTCTTTTTGCTTTATTTGAAAGGAGGGAGTGATTGCTGGTTTATTAGACACAGTGAAAAAAAAATCCAACTTGAACGATTCTGATAGACAAATGGTTTACAAAAGCCTGGTTCCAGACAGCGATCACTAGGGAGCAAATGCTATGTGCCTGGCTCTGTTTAACAGAGTAGAGTTGTTTCTTTAGAAACCCCTGTGCTCACTGTGTTCCAGTTGAACGGTGGACAGACAAGTTTAGTACTAAGAGGATGTTGAACAAGAATCTTCTAATGTAAAGGTGAATGCTCCCAGCAGATGTATTAAGAGATGTTAGTGAGGAGGCTGGAGAAATGGCTCAGCAGTTAAGAGGAGCACTGTCTGCTCTTCCCAAAGTCCTGAGTTCAATTACCAGCAACCACATACTGGCTTACCACTATCTGTAATGGGATCTGTTGCCCTCTTCTGGTGGTCTCCAGATAACAATAGTGTACTTACATACATAAAATAAATAACTACATCTTTAAAAAACAAGAGGTGTCAGTAAACTTGTATTTCTCTGTGACTAGAGCAAAGTATTCATCTTGAAGTGAGCCTAGGAGTAATGTTGGATACTACCCAAACTTTAATCACTTATTATAGATTTTGAATTAGATATCATTTGATTTTTTAATCATATTACCAAGAAATGTACAGGACAAGACGTGCAAATCCCATATATAACAGAAATGCATGTGATATCAGTTTATCAGCTTTCTGATACTGTGACAAAAATACACCAGGCATTAAATGTAAAAATTTGTTTCTTTTCACTCAAAGTTTTAGGATCACAATTTATGATCACATGGACCCATTAATTTTAGGCCACTGATGTGGAGGGTGGGGAATACATGAGAGCACAACCTGGCCCATCATTGCTGAAAACCATGAAGGTCCCACAGTCCTCCTTATAGGCATGGCACTAATGTCAAATGTCCCACTCAGCTTCTCTTCCTAAAGTTTCCAAGAGCTACAGGCCATAACACTGAGGGGAGGGGGCATACAAAGCTTTCCCTGGGCCACACTCACAGTTTGAAGTATATCAGACAAACAAAAGGCTGAGATAATGAAAGTGGCCCAGAGGTGGCAGTCATAAAACAGGCCTTCATGAAAAAGTGACCAAGAAGTGAATCATTTGCATGGCTCTGTGGAAATTAGGCTGGAAAACAACAAGATTCTGCCTTTGGGTAGGCAGACCACTGAGTGATGTACAACATTTATTGAGTACCCAATAGTTGCATGAGCGATGCGTGCAAAATTGGTACTAACTGATATATACGTAATATACATTCTGCTGTATTCTTGGCCTCTGCATGTTTCATGCTGTAGTTCAGGTGCTCATGGTCATACAGCATAAAAATGAACATTGACAAAGTCTGCACTAGGCATGCCTGGGGCACTGGCTCTTACTACTACAATGAAGCTTCTAAAAATTACAAATTGTTCCATATTTGGTTCTTCAGGTGTTAGAGAATTAGTGAGTTTAGTAATTCTATGAAGAATTTAAAGACAGAAATTCAGTATTAGATATCACCACTCAACTCTTGTTTTCCTTAAAGCATATAAATGGTGAAAATACAACTCTGCCGTAATAGAGCAGTGCATGATCATTACGCTAAACGATCATTAGTGTCTTGTAACCAGGCACATTCATTTGCTGTTGTATTTCCCGTTAGAACTTTCATGTTTACCTCTTCATTCATAGGACAAAATTAAATGTTTATTCCTATTTTGTAGCTCACTTATAGATTCTGATTTATCTATCATCACTACTTAGCAATTATAATGATGAAAATAATAATTATCACAGCAGTGGATTACCAAATCCCCCTTTGTTTTCTACCATCCCATTATGCCAGTGAACATGTTGAGAATTTTCAGAAATATTCATCCTGTCTATAATTAGAGTGGAAGCATAAAAGTTGTAGCATCATTTTCTCCTAATGAGAGAGGTTGGCACACAGGTTACTTAATAAGTACTATACTTTGAAACAGTGTTTTGTTAAATGGAACAAGAGAGCTGTGTGAGGAATGCATGCACATTCTATTGTCTAATATGATACTATGTAGGTTTAGTAGTTTAAGCCAAGACATATCGTGTCCTCATCTGACAAATGACCCCAGATTAGAAAAAAAAAAAACAAACCAAAGATTATCAGATTTTATTTACAATGGAGGAATGTGGTAATCAGCAGAAGTAAAAAATGTACATGCATTAAGACGTATGCATGATTCAGGAAGCATTATGTACACGGGGGAGAGGATGAACCATGTTGTGAAGTGGTATGAAGGAGTTCATTAAGCCATTTGCATCCTCAGCATAGGAAGTAAAGCACAATTTCCTGGGAACCCTTATAAGGATGAACTGTAATAATGAATGAAAGACCCTGTGGATGAAGATGCTGAACAATGAGTCTGTTTGAGTCTTAAATTTCAAACATTAGCATGCTGATTTTCAACATGCTTCTATACTTAAAGTAATGTATATGTGTATATACCCTTTTATTAAACGCACGAAGCAAGTAATTTCAGAGACACCAATGTTTTAAATTTTAAATCATTAAAACTGGTGAAATCGAATTTCAACTTTATCTATTCCTGAATCCCAATCCCCGCTTCTTTGTAGCCTTGTCCTAGTATTTGATTGTAGTTTCTGTGCATGGCTTCCTAAAATGTAATTATTTTTTACAAGGCAAATAAATAAATCTCTAAGCTCTCTAAAGGTTTTGATAAAAACATGTAATAAGCCCAAATCTACAAGAATGACTTTCATTCTGGCTCTTGTCTTCACTAAAAATCAAATATTCTAAAATTCTTTTTTCCTAAAATACTCTCTTGAGCCCCTGCTGGTACATCATGCTCTAGTCAATGGTACAGCTGTGCACGAGAGATGCGGAATCTTTGCTTCTTCTTGGGAAAGATGCCAGGAACCACTTGGAAGAACAAATAGTACAGCTATCAGATTAGGATAAATGTCCAGAAAATTAATCTGCACGAGTGTGATCCAGAATGACTGAACATCCTCTCTGGACTGGGGAGTCTGGGCAGAGCTTCCTGTGTCTATGATATTTAAAACTGACATTTCTAGGTTCAAACGTTAGTCATATGATAACTAGCAGCGGGTGAAAGGATGAATGTTGATCATTGAAATGTTAATTTCCAAAACATCACACATTTTTGTCATGAAAATCTGGATTTCTTTTCATGTGAAAGTGGAACTATTTGTAGGGAGGTTGAAGGACAGTAGGGTGATGGACTGCAAATATGAATATATTATGCTCTTATATCTGTGAATGTGTCATAATGGAACTCATTATTTTGTATGCAAGGTAAAATATTTCTGATCATTTTCTAAATGTCAATTGTGTGTGGCTCATTTTAAAATATCTGTTTGACATCCCTAGGGAGAATCTTGGATGGATAAAGATAATTGTTTTTCTCATTTTTTATTTTTAGAACTGAAAGTGTAGAAAAAGAACAAGGGCCACAATAATGTGAAGTTGTGGCAACATAGTTGTCAGGGTTGGTGACTGTGCATTTTGTCAACATGACAATACTTAGCAATAGACTTAAAGGAAGAACTTATTCTTGCTCACGGTTTCACAAGTTTCAATCTATAAGGTAACTGGCCCTATTGCCTTTAGACTGGTATCACAGCAGAATATGGTAGAAGTGCATGGGGTAGCTGCTCACCCATGGTTGCCGGATAACAGCCAGGGACTGTAAAAGAGTAAGAGAGCAACTGAGAGGAAGCCAAGCCAGGACTGTGCACCTAGCAAACTACATCTTCAAATAGACCTGTTCTTTGAAACTTTCCATCACTCCCAACGGTGCCATCAGATTATGAATGTATTGGTGAGGTGATTTACTGGCTAGTTTGAAGCCTTCACAACTCATCTGTCTGAATGATCTAATGGTTGGGATCAAGCAGACACTTACTATATTGCCATGCTTAGGTGTTAAAAGATCCTGTTTACTTGCTCCTGCTAGCTTCTGAAGTCAGTTACTTATGTGTATTGCCTAACTCTACTGTAAACTCTAACCTTTGTTAGCTTATTGTGTGTGGTGTCATTTATGTCAGCATTGGGGGAGTCAGAGGCTTTCTAAACTGAGATTGAGTGTTCTACAGTAAGAGATGAGTGCAGTAGGGATAATGGAAGTGATAGACAGACAGAACTTCTGAAAACAGCACTGTAATGCTTTCATGCCAAGGTGTAATAGGTGTCTAACATTGTAAACATGCATGTTCACACAGGCACAAACCATCAGAAACAAGCTAGACAGATGATCTAACTTCTGATTTTAGCCTACTAACACAAAGGAAAGTAAAGGCATTAAAAAATAGATATGCATCGGTCTGGGTTAGAAACTAGAAGAATACACTGGGTGTATATAGAATAGAAAAGTTTCTGAGCTGAACCTTTCTGATTATGTAATAAAGAAGTGACTACAAAATGGCAGTTAGTCAACAACATTATTAATTCCCTTAGCAAGCAATGGACTGGGAAATCCTGAGATCTTGATCTAGTGCACGGGTGAGGAATGGTCCAGAGGAGGCAGTTGTAGATGTGGATCGTATTTGTTGTTGTGCAAATGATAATTTGTGACAACTTAGGAAACATGGAAAAAGAAAATATATTTTTATGAAAAATAGTTAAGAAAATCTCTCTAGGGCTGGAGTGATGGTTCTGGGATTAAGAGCACTAGCTGATCTTCCAGAGGTCTGGAGTTCAATTCCCAGCAACCACTTGGTGGCTCACAACCATCTGTAATGGGATCTGATTCTCTCTTCTGAGTATATATGAAGACAGAACACTCACATACATAAAAATAAATATTTAAAAAAATTTCTCCATTAGAAATGGATTCTACCTCCTTTTCAAGTGATTGACATTTTAAACACTGTCATGTTTTGGTTTAATGACATCATTTTTCATACAGTTAACATTTGCTGTAAAAATGGGATTTCAGCTTGAAAAGTAACTGAGAAAATAGCTCATGTCATTTAAAGTTGGCATTGCTGCTTCTCTGTGTATCCCTTCAAGTGTGAAAAGCATATTTTTTTCTATTGAAAGTGAGTATGGGACTGAGAAAAAGCCGGGAAGTAAGAGCATACCTGCTTCCACCTGTGGCCAGAAACCTCACCTGGGCCAACAGGCTTCTCCATATACAAGTAGCTCAGGGAGAAAGCTACCCGCCCACTTCTGCTGAGGAACCAGCAACAGGAGGACTCCAGAAGCAGGGTCTGAAGAACAGCTAGAAGAGAGAACTGGTCTCCCAGGAATATGGATATCTGAGCTTGAAGGAAAGACAAGCCACAGTCAGAGAGAGAAAGACCAGCTAACTCCAGAGATAACCAGATGGCGAAAGGCAAGGGCAAGAACACAAGAAACAGAAATCAAGACTACTTGGCTTTGGCTGAAGCCAGCTCTCCCACCACAGCCAGCCCTGGATACCCCAACACACCAGAAAAGGAAGACTCAGACTTAAAATCATTATCAAGAGGATGATGGAAGATTTTAAGAAGGAAATAAATAACTCCGTTAAAGAAATACAAGAGAACACAGGTAAACAACTGGAAGCCCTTAAAGAGGATACATAAAAATCCCTTGAAGAATTACAGGAAAACACAGTCAAATGGGCAGAAATACAGGAAAACACAATCAAACAAATGACCAAAACAATTCAGGAATTAAAAACAGAAATAGAAACAATAAAGAAATCACAAAGGGAGACAACCCTGGAATTAGAGATCATAGGAAAGAAATCAGTAGTCATAGATGCAAGCATCAGTAACAGAATACAAGAGATGGAAGAGAGAATCTCAGGTGCAGAAGATACCATAGAAAACATGGACACAACAGTCAACGAAAACAGAAAATGCAAAAATCTCCTAAACCAAAACATCTAAGATATCCGGGATGCAATGAGAAGACAGAACCTGAGGATAATAGGTATAGAAGAGAGTGAAGACTCCCAACTTAAAGGACCAGTAAATATCTTCAACAAAATTATGGAAGAAAACTTCCCTAACCTAAAGAAAGAGATGAACATAAATATACAAGAAGCCTACAGAACTCCAAATAGACTGGACCAGAAAAGAAATTCCTCCTGTCACATTATAGTCAAAACACCAAATACACAAAACATGGAAAGAATATTAAAAGCAGTAAGGGAAAAGGGGCAAGTAAGATATAAAGGCAGACCTATCAGAATTACACCAGACTTCTCACCAGAGACTATGAAAGCTAGAAGATCCTGGGCAGATCTCATACAGACTCTAAGAGAACACAAATGCCAGCCCAGGCTGCTATACCCAGCAAAACTCTCAATAATCATGGATGGTGAAACCAAAATATTCTATGACAAATCCAAATTTGCACAGTATGTTTCCACAAACCCAGCCCTACAAAGAATAATACATGGGAAATGCCAACGCAAAGGGGGAAACTACACTCAAGAAAAAGCAAGAAAGTAATCTTTCAACAAACTCAAAAGAAGATAGCCACACAAACAATATAAACAACATCAAAAATAACAGGAAATAACAATCACTATTCTTTAATATCTCTTAACATCAATGGTCTCAACTCCCCAGTAAAAAGACATAGACTGACAGACTGGATCCATAAACAGGACCCAGCATTTTGCTGCATCCAGGACATGCACCTCCGTATAAAAGACAAACACTACCTCAGAGTAAAGGGCTGGAAAACAATTTTCCAAGCAAATGGCCCCAAGAAACAGGCTGGAGTAGCGATTCTAATATCGGATAAAATTGACTTTCAACCGAAATTCATCAAAAAGGATGAGGAAGGACACTTCTTACTCATCAAACAAAAAATTTACCAAGAAGAACTCTCAATTCTGAACATCTATGCCCTGAATGCAAGAGCTCCCACTTTCATAAAAAAAAAAAAAAAAAAAAAACTCTACTAAAGCTCAAAGCACACATTGCACCTCACACAATAATAGTGGGAGACTTCAACACCCCACTATCAACAATGGACAGATCTTGGAAACATAAACTAAACAGAGACACAGTGAAACTAACAGATGTTATGAACCAAATGGGTTTAACAGATATCTATAGAACATTTCATCCTGCATCAAAAGAATATACCTTCTTCTCAGCACCTCATGGTACCTTCTCCAAAATTGACCATATAATTGGTCACAAAACAAACCTCAACAGATATAAGAAGATTGAAATAATCCCATGCCTCCTATCAGATCACCACGGATTAAGGGTGGTCTTCAAGGGCAACAACAACAACAGAAAGCCCACATACACATGGAAGCTGAACAATGCACTGCTAAATGATAAGTTGGTCAAGGAAGCAATAAAGAAGGAAATTAAAGAAAGACTTCCTAGAATTCAATGAAAATGAAAGTACAACTTACCCAAACCTATGGGACACAATGAAAGCAGTGTTAAGAGGAAAACTCATAGCTCTGAATGCCTCCAAAAAGAAACTGGAGAGAGCATACACTAACACCTTAACAGCACATCTGAAAGTTCTAGAACAAAAAGAAGCTAATACATGCAAGAGGAGTAGAAGGCAAGAAATAATCAAATTAAGGGCTGAAATCAACCAAGTGGAAACTAAAGGAACTATACAAAGAATCAACAAAACCAAGAGCTGGTTCTTTGAGAAAATCAACAAGATAGATAAACCTTTAGCCAGACTAACCAGAGGGCCCAGAGACAGTATCCAAATTAACAAAATTAGAAATGAAAATGGAGATATAATAATAGACTCTGAGGAAATTAAAAATATCAGATCCTACTACAAAAGCCTATATGCAACAAAATTGGAAAATCTGGAGGAAATGGACAAGTTTCTAGACAGATACCAATTACCAAAGTTAAATCAGGATCAGATAAACCATCTAAACAGTCCCATAACCCCTAAAGAAATAGAAGCAGTCATTAAAAGTCTCCCAACCAAAAAAAGCCCAGGACCAGATGGGTTCAGTGCAGAATTCTATCAGACCCTCAAAGAAGACCTAATACCAATACTCTTCAAGCTATTCCATAAAATAGAAATGGAGGGAACACTACCCAATTCATTCTATGAGGCCACAGTTACACTGATACCAAAGCCCCACAAAGACCCAACAATAAAAGAACACTTTAGACCAATTTCCCTTATGAATATCGATGCAAAAATACTCAATAAAATTCTTGCAAACCGAATTCAAGAACACATCAAAATGATCATTCACCATGATCAAGTAGGCTTCATCCCAGAGATGCAGGGATGGTTCAATATCCAGAAATCCATTAATGTAATCCACTACATAAACAAACTCAAAGAAAAAAACCACATGATTATCTTGTTAGATGCTGAAAAAGCATTTGATAAAATTCATCATCCCTTCATGATAAAAGTCTTGGAAAGATCAGGAATTCAAGGAGCAAACCTAAACTTAGTAAAAGCAATATACAGCAAATCAGTGGCCAACATCAAACTAAATGGAGAGAAACTTGAAGCAATCCCACTAAAATCAGGGACTAGACAAGGCTGCCCTCTCTCTCCTTATCTATTCAACATAGTACTTGAAGTTCTAGCTAGAGCAATCAGGCAACAAAAGGAAATCAAAGGGATACAAACTGGAAAGGAAGAAATCAAAATATCACTATTTGCAGATGATATGATGATATACTTAAGTGACCTGACAAACTCCACTAGAGATCTGCTACAGCTGATAATCAACTTCAGCAAAGTGGCTAGATACAAAATTAACTCAAGCAAATCAGTAGCCTTCCTATACTCGAAGGTTAAACAGGCTGAGAAAGAAATTAGGGAAATGACACCCTTCACAATTGTCACAAACAGTATAAAATATCTTGGTGTGACTCTAACCAAACAAGTGAAAGATCTGTATGACAAGAACTTCAAGTCTCTGAAGAGAGAAATCAAAGACCTCAGAAGATGGAAAGATCTCCCATGCTCAGGGATCGGCAGGATTAACATAGTTAAACTGGCCATCCTGCCGAAAGCAATATACAGATTCAATACTATCCCCATCAAAATCCCAACTCAATTCTTTGTAGACCTAGAAAGAGCAATTCTCAAATTCATATGGAATAACAAAAAACACAGGATAGCAAAAACTATCCTCAACAATAAAAGGTCTTCTGGGGGAATCAGCCTCCCTGACCTCAAGCTGTACTACAGAGCAGTAGTGATAAAAACTGCATGGTATTGGTACAGTGACAGGCAGGTAGATCAATGGAATAGAATTGAAGACCCAGAAATGAATCCACACATATATGGTAACTTGATCTTTGACAAAGGAGCTAAAACCATACAGTGGAAAAAGACAGCATCTTCAACAAATGGTGCTGGATCAACTGGCGGTCTACATGTAGAAGATTTCGAGTTGATCCATTCCTATCTCCCTGCACAAAGCTCAAGTCCAAGAGTATCAAGGACCTTCATATAAAACCAGATACACTGAATCTAACAGAAGAGAAAGTGGGGAAGAATCTCAAACACTTGGACACAGGGGAAATGTTCTTGAACAGAACACCAATGGCTTGTGCTCTAAGGTCAAGAATTGACAGATGGGACCTCATAAAATTACAATGCTTCTGTAAGGCAAAGGACACTGTAATTAGGGCAAAATGGCAACCGACAGATTGGGAAAAGATCTTTAACAATCCTACATCTGATAGAGGGCTGATATCCAATGTATACAAAGAACTCAAGAAGCTAGACTTCAGAGATACAAATAACCCTATCAAAAAATGGGGAAGTGAGCTAAACAGAGAATTCTCAACTGAGGAAACTCGAATGGCTGAGAAGCACCTAAAGAAATGTTCAACATCCTTAGACATCAGGGAAATGCAAATGAAAGAACCCTGAGATTCTACCTCACACCAGTCAGAATGGCTAAGATCAAAAACTCAGGTGACAGCAGATGTTGGAGAGGATGTGGAGAAAGAGGAACACTCCTCCATTGCTGGTGGGAATGCAAGTTGATACAACCTCTCTGGAAATCAGTTTGGCGAACCCTCAGAAAATTGGACATAATACTTCCTGAGGATCCAGCTATTCCACTCCTGGGCATATACCCAGAAGATGCTCCAACATGTAATATAAGCACATGTTCCACTATGTTCATAGCAGCCATATTTATAACAGCCAGAAGCTGGAAACAACCCAGATGTCCCTCCACAGAGGAATGGATACAGAAAATGTGGTACATTTACACAATGGAATACTACTCAGCTATTAAAAACAATGACTTCATGAAATTCATAGCCAAATGGATAGATATTGAAAACATCATTCTGAGCCAGGTAACACAGTCACAAAAGAATGATGATGGTATGTACTCACTGTTAAGTGGTTATTAGCCTAAAAGTTTGAAATACCCAAGAGTCACTTCACAGGAACAGTAGTACTGAGTACGAGGTCCCAGATGGAGGGCTTGGAGAAAGGACTGAAGGAGCTGAGGGAGTGTGCAGCCCCAGGGAGGTAGCAACATTGGCAACTGGCCGGAACCCCCATACTTCTGGAGACTGATCCACCAACTAAAGAATACACATGGAGGGACCTATAGTGCTGGCCACAAAGACTGCAGAGGAGGGTCTTGTTACCTGTCAGGGGGAGGAGAGGCCCATGTGCCTGAGGGTATTATATTCCCCAGTATAGGAGAATGTCAAGGAGGGAAGAGGAGAGTGGGGGGGTGGTGTTGGGGGGGTTGGGTTGGAGAATATCCCCATAGAGGCAGGGGGAGGGCGGAGGGAATGGGGAGGTTCCAAAGGGGAGATCTGGAAAGGGGGAAACATTTGAAATGTAAATAATATATGAAAATAAAAAAAAAAAAAAGAGTGAGTGTGTATGACCATCCTCATATAGTGAAATGGTACTAGATAAACCTGTGACATTACGAACACATTTGTTGCATGGTGTACTGCATATTTATGGATTAATAAATTCTGTAGTTATTTTCATGCATAGTAATTTTCATATGTTTGAATGCATATGCTAATTTTAAAATTTTTTTATCATTCAGTTCTTATTAATGTTTTATTGAAAAAAGAGCACATTTGATCCAGTTTCATAAGCAGCTTTCTCATATGTAGTGAGTTTATAATTTACTATACATTTTCTAATTTTGCCAGTATACTTTTGATTTAAAAAAGTATGACAGAACTAGGCATGGTGTGCAAGTAAGTAGTCCTAGGACTGCAGTAGTGGAGGCAGAGCGGTCAGAAAGGCAAAGGCACCATCCATGGCACAGTGAGTATCAGGCCAGGCCAGCTTGTTTGATACCTTCTTTCAACTAACAACAACAGAAAGGCAGAGATAACAAAATGTAACACATATTTTAAAAGTTCATATTTACTAAATAAATAAATGCTGGCTGATGCTCTGTGTTCCACTGGCTTTAGTTAGTTGAACAGATGCATTCAGTCATTTAATTGGTGATTAGGTTTATGGGGTTCAAAGTTCTTACATATGTCAATATTCAAAGGGAAAGAAAACACTGTCAGTTGGCCATCAATGTACTTTGCAAAGAGCATAGACCATCAGCATCGGGCCCCTGTGTCTTCTGCTTTGATTTCCTAGGACCTGGAACATAAAGGCCTTAAGAAGTATGTATGGAAGGAGTGTAGGTGTTATATTTCCAAGGTAAAGGTTATTTGTGGTAGAGACAATCCATAGGTAAAATAGCCGGTAGCTTAGTGGCAGTGCACTTTTGGAACATGCATAAGGCCTTTAGTTTGATCACCCACACTGCAAAACAGTGACTTCCTGAAACACCATAAACACCAGTGTCTTCTCCTGGCCCTTTGGCTATTCTCTTGCCTCCTACTTGCTAATTGGGTTCCATTTTGCTGGTCTTACATTACAGGTTCTTCAGAATTATGACATTGTTTGTCAGTAACTCAGTAGTCTGTAAGAGGAAAGCTTTGGAACTTTGGGCA
>JADRCH010000087.1:6338482-6350227 GCA_019843965.1 Rhynchomys soricoides
TTGTATTAAATGCTCATGCCTTTCAGACTCTTATCCTCTGCCCAAAGAATGAATTCAAAAGAACTATTTAGTTTTCTTTTACTTTTGTCTGACTTTTCTGTAGATCTTTTAAAAATTTAATTTTTTAAAAATTTACTTTCTCTCCATTGAGACATAAACTATATACCTTAATTGTAATTATATTTCCTCATACTATAGTTAAATTATGTACCCTTAATTATACAGCTCGAATGGGACATTTTAGTGGGATATCTGTTCTTTGTGATAATAAAGTCAGGAGATAGGTGCTGGCTACATCTCTAGAGAGGGGACATTTTAAATGCTAGCCTCAGAGTTCCTAATGCAAACATTGTTATGGAGTTATACTTAATGATCTCTGTTGTGGATTGTCCTGGTGCTGTTTGTATTTTGATGCTAATTTTGCTTCCCTAAGAGGGGCTACCTCAGACTAAGAGGAGTGAATTACATATTCTGATGACTTCATGTGAACCTTCTCCCCATTTTAACTGGTAAAATAAAGGTTAGAGCTGGTGATTGGTGATTGGGCAATGGAAGCAAAATGTGGAGTTGAAAGTTTTAGAGAGAGAGGGAAAGAAAGGAGGAAGGGAGATGAGAAGAGGAAGGAGAGAGAGGAAGATAGAAGAAGAGGAGGTGGAAGGAAAATGGAGCAGAAGCATGTGGTCTAGAGAAACTGCAAGTTGCAAGGTATCTCATAGATGGGGAATACAGTAGCGTAGTAGTAGATCTGCCCAATCTAGGTGCACAGCTTGTATTCATATTAGTTGAGTTGTATTTTCCTTGTGCGGGCTTATTTGGGTTGGAAATTTACCACAACAGATCTCTGTATGCATAATTCAACCATGAATACAATTTAGTGGGTTTTAGTATAGTCATAGAACTGTGCAACACATAGTACATTTTAAAACAGTCATCAGCCCAAAAGAAATATAATGCCTGTAAGCAACTACAACTAGTAACCTCTACTTGCTCCTAGCTGTAGCAGCCAATAATCTACTTTCTATTATAGGTTTTTTAACCTTGAATATTTATCTATGTAAAATTCTAGTATTCATAGTTTTCCATGGCTGTCTTATTTTACTTAATACAGTTCAAGCTTCATACATAATGGAGCACATTTAGATACATTATTCCTGACATTTCTAAGCAGTATCTCAGCCGATCACAATTATTTTTCCATTCATTCTCTGACAGACATTTCTGTTATTTCCAACTGGGTTCTTGTCAATAATGTAGCAATGAACCTCCATAAGACACTGTTTATATGGATCTGTGTTGTTGCTTCTCATGGATATACAACTAGGGGCAAATTGATCTGTTTGATGGACTGTATGTTTGGCATTTTGAAGATCTATTAAAATGTTTTTTAACATGTCTACACCATCCAATGACACTGATGAGGATTCCCGGGTCCCCACCCCTGGGGAACACTTGTCATTCTTATTCTTTTTCATTGCAGCCATCCTAGTGAATAGGAAGTGTGCTTTCTCAGTGGAGTTTAGTTTTGTTTGCTTCTGAAGCAGTGTCCCACTGTATCTAAGTTGCTGCCTAGGACTCATTATGTAGCTCAGACTTGCCTCTAACCTATGGCATTCTTCCTGTCTCTGCCTATTGAGTGCTGAGAAAGTTGTCTGCCACCACAGTCACCACCCCTTTGGTGTTTATTTCCTCATTCCTATTCACCTTCTTTGGAGAGGTAGGTCCTTATTTTGGATTTTACAAAAATGGGTTAATTTTCTTTTCAATGTTGATTGGACTCGATTTTCCACATTGTGGAAAACAAGTTTATTATCAGTTGTCCAGTACACATGAATTTTCTTCTTTACTGTAGGCTGCCTTTGTAGCCCAGGTTTTAAGCTTTGATGAGCCTCACTAATGATTTTTTTGTTGCTTGTGCCTTAGGTGGTGTTGGATCCATGAAGCTTTGTTTCTGTTTAACCTGGTTGTGTTGACACTTAATTTCATGTTATGTCAGAGTCTTTTGCAGTTTGGGTACTCATTCCTAGTTTATGAACTATCTGAATTAGTTTCTGTGCATCCTGCAACAGTTAGTCCCAACTTCCTTGTTTTCCATGTGATTATCCCATTACTTCAGAACTGCTTGTGGGAAAAAGTACACATTCTTTCACCGAAGTTCCTTGTCAGACTCATGCTGCAGAGAATTACTAAGGAAAAGGGAAGGGTGTGATCTGGACCATTTTGTTCCTCTGACTTACATATTCATTCTGATGCCATCACCGCACTGTCTTGATGGCTATGCTATTGAATTATGCTTTGAAATAGGAAAGAACGTGTTCTCCAGTTTTTGTTTCCCATTTGCTTTGGCTTCTCTGGCTCCAGTTATGTTAAATAGAATATCAGCCTGTCTATTTCTACAAACTAAAGCCATCTGGGATTTTAACACAGGAAATTTTCAGAACCAAGATTAATTTGGAGAGCTTTGTCATTAAACAATATTGCCATCTAATCAGTGGCCATGGGACACATTCCAATGATTTTAGCCTTTTGTTTCTTTCTAACGTGTTTTGAAGTTCTCAGAATACATGTGTTAGGACTTGTTCATTAAAATACTTTTTTTTTTTCTACCAATATAATTGTCTATAGAGACTTGCCTCTTGGTTTTATTTTAATGTTATTTTCTACTGTTTAGAAATACAGCTAATGCTGGTGTGTATTACAGCCTTGACAAAGTTATTAGTTTGAATAGGTACGTGTTTATGGGCATAACTTTCTGAACAGCAAGCCTGCCCCAAATGATCTTTGTAAAATGAGACCATTGCTCAGCAGGTTAATGGAATTTGAGTGGGTGTAAAAGTACAAAGAGTTTCACCCTGTTTAGTGTGTATTATTTGTTCTTGGAATGACAAAAATTCCTTTATTCTAGAGAGGTTAGTTGTTGTTTCTTGGTAAGGAGTATCAAATGGCATGGAATGCGAAAACCTGATAGAGGCATGGAAACATCCAAGGTGTGGCTTATTGACACCCTTTGAGAAACACAGTTTGACATCCCAATCTGAATAATGTTCTTTTAAAGAACCCGTAGCCACTGGGTTCCAATATGAACATAGTTATCTGAATATCCCTGATGTAGTAATTAGCTATCTAACTGCTCTAGTAATATATGGCATAGACAACCTAATTTAGAAGGACTTACTTAGTGCGTTGTGTCAGAAGAGTTGAATCTCCATGGTTGCTTGGTCCCATTCATTCAGGTACCATAGTAGTGGGAACATATCATAGGGAAAAAGTCTTTATGTCAACTAAAAAGTTAGAGGCAGACAAGGAATAATTACCAATAAGGCTCTGACCCAAGTCTCCTTTTTTCTCAAGATATGCCCCATCAACCTAAACTTCCACCACCTTCCAAAATAGCATCCCAGATAAGGACCAGCTATTCTAACTGTGAGCTAATGGGGGATATTATGTATTTAAATTATACCAAAGAGTCATGGCCAATTTCAAATGTAAGCACTTATTCAAGTATCTAAAATCCTCAAAGTACAAGCTGTGATTTTACTGTTTAAAATTTCAAATTCGAAACCTCTTGAGATTTGAGGTAATTGCTTCTCTGTGAGCCAATGAAAAATAAAAAATAAAAAACCTTCATATTTCCAGTAAGTAATAGCTCAGAGCACTTATTCCAGTTCTCAAAAGTGGGAACAGGGGACTAGCAAGGAATGATCAGACCAACTCCCTTAGGGAAAACATTAAAGCCCATGGCTTCTGCTGTGTGTTATGAGGTAGGCTCCAGTGGGCTTGTGTGACCCTCTTCCTATGTTATGGTATTTGTATTCTACATGGCTTCTTCCTGGGCAGGCTACACCATTGTCTGCAGCCTTTCTTGATAAAATTCCATGTTCCTGGCATTTCCAAAACTTTGAAGTTTCCATTAGGTTTCACCTTCGATCTAATGGCTTTATGCATTGCTATGTCAGGGGTGCCTTATGGAGAAACAACTCCTGATACGTATTGCTTGGCCTGCTTGGATTTTGAAAACTCAAAAGCTTCTGTGACCCAGTGTCTTTTGAAATTTGTTTCTATACCCAGCATAATATGGATAGCATCATGATCTTACCACTAACTGGGCATCCTTGAACCATGGTTGTTTTGGCTTTGAACAATTAAGCATATGAACTTGGGAAAATACCTGTTTAGGCAGCTGCGTGAGACTAACACCCCCAAATGGCTCTTCCTTCTCAACGGAAGCCTTTCAGATAAGTTTATAATTGTATACCCCAGAACCTGGGATGGGTGTTGTCTGACCAGCTCCTGAAATTCCCTCAAAGCTTTCATTGTCCAGTGCATAGAGTTTGAATTCTTCTTAGTGATGCTAATCTCTTTAACAACTATATCCCCTTTGTCTGTCTCTTTTAAGACGCTCCCTTTTGTGGCCAGGACTTGAAAACCCGTGCATCGTGTGTTCTGAGTCTCCTCCAGAAGCGTTACAATGTTTCAGGGTTTCTCTTACCTCCGTCTCCAAACCCTTCCCCTAAGAACCAAGAGAGCTGGTGGCATCCGTTTCATTCAGAGTCTAGTGCACAGCTCTAAAATAGTGAAAAAGGGTTCGCTGTCACTCAGGCAGAAGAAACTCCGTGTGACACCATCTCCGGGAAGGGCAAGACTCTTTATTGGCATCCCGATCCAGGTGCTGGTCTCCATTCGTTTGTACCCTAACAAGATTCTATATGGATCTTTTTCCTATCTCTTCATTTACGTGAGAGGACAGGCTCCTGCTGTGCAATTATAAGAGCAACAGATCATTTTCGCTGGTAATAGCAAGCTTCTGAAAACATTGATGAGTAAGAAGTTTCTATGCAGAAACATAGTTTATTCTGGAGCCAAATAGAAGAGGTCAGGGCCCAGAGCACAAATTTAGGTCACTCACTTCAAATTCCAAGTTCCAAGACAACAACAGTTGCTGAAGCGTTTTTTTTTTTTTTTAGTAACAGAACAAAGAAAGCCATAAATCAAGGCACTTTTCAAATATAATAGTAGAAATATTATATAGGATCTTCTAGCAAAGCGTCGGGGGGTTGGGGGAGAAGGTGCTATAGGCTTCAGGCGCTATTTCACAACATTCTTAGGCCCAGGTCCTTTGGAAACTAGCAGTCTGTTCATACATTGCAAAGGATTTAACATAAAGATATTAGGTTAGTTATGGAAGTAGGGGTTGAGAAATGCTATTCGTGGAGTAAAGATAACCTGTCTGAGTTATGATATCCCGGGTTCTCTACATCACCAAGTCTGCTCAGTCACCCTTGCACAAAGTGCGGTGCAGGTGCAGTTTTCAGGAACATTCCTTCTCAGAAGCATTGGCTTAAAGAAGTTGTACTGATTTTAATGTTAATTTGAGATCCTGGGATCTTAGTGAATGAAGCAAGGTGACTTGTTATGAATTTCCAAACTATACGTTCATTATTTCTGTGTTGCTGTATGAATCTTTTGGCCCTGAAATAAGTTGTGCTGGGTCATTTGTTATGTAAGTGATATTTAACATGTAGATTATACCTTAAATGTAAAACTTTGACTTGAATTAGAACTGCATGGTTCTGTGATATCTCTTGAAATGAAAATAAGAGCAAATTATATTAATAATATTAATTATAAAGCCTTATTAGGCTGGGCAGTGTTGGCTCACACCTTTAATCCCAGCATTTGGGAGGCAGAGGCAGGCGGATTTCTGAGTTCAAGGCCAGCCTGGTCTACAGAGTGAGTTCCAGGACAGGCAGGGCTACACAGAGAAACCCTGTGTCAAAAAAAAAAAAACAAAAACAAAACAAAAAAAAAAAACAACAAAAAATAAAGCCTTATTAGTATTTTTAAATAAAGAGAAATTAAATATGTAAAATTAGAGCTTTTATAATAATTTATGGCATTTTTATGTTGATATCATGTCTTAATTAATTGAAACTATGTAGTTCAACTATTTTACTACCTACTCATAATAGACAAAGCCTGTAATCTTTACATAATGTTGCAATTTTTATATTTTTATTACTAGATATGTCATAGAATGACTTAAAACTATGTTCGTGTTGTTTCAAAATTGGGTGAAAAAATACATTTTGAGCATGGTATATTTTCTTCAGCTTAATGTTTAAGTAACAAAATTTCAAAGCTGACATCCATGATCATGATCCTGTGTAGTTTAACTGAGTGTAGATGCTAACTGCCTTAGTCTGCATCTAAAGAATCCACCTTTCACACCTATTTGAGCTCTTTTAATCTTATTTTTAAGATAGCAGCAAGTTCTAATGTTATAGATTTTGAGCTGACTCCTGGAAGGCTACAGAAAAATCTCTTTTAATATGAGTGCTTAAGATTATGTCAGTGCATGGAGAAAGAAGTTAAGATCCCCAAGAATTTCATTTGATTTTAGGTCATCAGTAGTTTGGGAAAATGATGAAATTATTAAGTACATATGGGAAAGCATGCCCTCCATTAGTTTTTAAGGCATAGGAATGAAACACTCATAGAAATATAATCATAGACACAACAACAGCAACAATATGATTTTGGCTTCATTCATTCATCTTTCAAATTAATAGTTTTTTAATGTTGATTACATCCAGATGTGTTTCTGTGTGCTTGGATGCAGTAAAGACAAGATGAAGTTGCAGACTCATGCACATTCACTGCTCTGTTTAGTGTGGTTGAGCACATGAGCATTGGCAGCCTCAAATCATACCTTCTTGTGAAGGGCGCAGAATGTATGGTAAGGGCTGGCACGGGGCCAGCCTTATGGTCAGATAGACAGGCTTCATTCAATTTGGAGAATTTCAGATGGAGATTTAAGTGTGATGGAAAGTCAAGAACTTTTAACAAGAGGGTGATTAACCTGTTTTTAAGGAGCAAAGCAAACTGTTTTCAGTTTTCAGAATAGGCTGCAGAGTGGCAGGGACTGGAGCCAAACAATGTTACATAGTTCTGATTTGTCTCAGTGAGAGTGGCTGTCAAGTATAGGGCCATATCTGAGAAGATTGTTGAGAAAGAAACTGGTGTTCCATGAATGTAGGTGCCCTTTTCTGTCGTCACTAAATTGTGGTTCCAGGAAGCAACACTTGCGTTATATGGCTGGTTCTGGTACAGTTATTAGCAGCATTTGTTTAAAAATGCAAGAGGTGAATTGGTTTTGAAAATGTAATGCCTTTACAGCAAAGACTTTAAGAAGATGACTTTAACAGACATCTCACTCTAGAGAGTGAAAGAAAATGAGGAAATTTGAAAAAAATAAAACAGTAATTTCTTCTAAGTTACAACTGCTGCTGAAGTCTACACATGCATGTAACACTGTGGTGGACGCTTCCTCCTTTCCCCCCTGCCTTTCACTGTGCCCATCAATGAAGACATTAGAATGTGTTCGAATAGTTTTCTAATCTTACTTTAGTGAATCCTGCCATCTTTATATGCCATATTATGTCATGTTGGTCTTTATTCCTTTTTCATTGTTTTTGGCCTTTATCAAGCCAAAAGCCTGATTCCTGGCACCAAGAAACGAGTCCAGTATTAACTAAGAAAATAACTTTCATTGTCTACTGGTTTTACAAAAGGTTATGCTAATGTAGAATATTTTCCTGTTAATATCATGTATAGTAAGATAGGAACTACCGAGAACATCTGTGACACAGTGCCGCCTTCCTGCTCATCAGGACACCCTGAAAGACACTGGTGTATTTCAGACGCCCCTTGTTCCCACCTGTTTGCAGCCTTAGGTTGAGTCCCCATGCTTTTCCCTCCAGTATGGGAGTGCTTCATGTTTTGGAGTGCTAGAAAAGCAAGTGGACTTCACCAGTAGTGATGGGGCTTTTTTTTTTTTTAATGCACTCTCCCAGTTGATATATTGATTCTGAATTTGTTACTTAATAGGATTTCAAATTATTTTGTTGTATCAGGCATAACCAGTTTGTTTTGCTATATCTGATTTTCTTTAAATATTATTAATTTTGCTTTCCTATAAACATTAAGAATATCTGAAAATAACATATAATAAAGAATAGTTATAGATGGATGTGGTGCTGCTGTTCTGTGACTCCAACTCTTAGGAAGACAAGGCAGGGGGATTGCTGTTAGTTCATAGTAGCCTTTGGTACAGAGGGAATTCCAGGCCAGCTTGGGGTATAGGGTGAGACATTGACTCAAAAGCCCAAAATCAAAGACCAAAGAACAAAAATAAACAAAGGAGGAGGAAGAGGAGGAAGAGGATGAGGAGGAGGAAGAGGAGGAGGATGGAGGGTGGGGGAGGAGGAGGAGGAGGAGGAGGGGGGAGGAGGAGGAGGAGGGGGGAGGAGGAGGAGGAGGAAGAGGAGGAAGAGGAGGAGGAAGAGGAGGATGAGGATGGAGGATGGGGGAAGAGGAGAAGTAGGAGGGGGGAGGATGGGGGAGGAGGAGGAGTAGGAAGGGGGAGGAGGAGGAGGAGGAGGGGAGATTAAATTTCTGTATCTCAGGTCTTTGGGTCCCATTCATGATGGTCTTTACCTTTGGGAGATAGCAACTTTGACCAAGTTTCTGTTTAGCGAAAAGGTCTTGAACTGCTTGTACCCTCCCTAGCCCTTCCTCTTTTCTTTCCTCTTTACCATCTAGTCTCTATCACCTCTTCTTCCCCTTCTTTCCTGTTCTTTCACCCCTTCCCTTCCTGTTCCCGGCCCTCTCCCTCTCTCTTTTCCTATCTATTCCCTTCCTCTCTCCTCTGTGCCTCCTCCTGCCTCCACCTCTTCTTTCCTCCCCTCCACTTTCTCTTCCCTCTCCTGCTCCTTCCCTCCTGTCCTTTCCCTCCTCCCACCCTCCTCTTTACTCCCCCTTTCCGCTTCTCCTCCCTTCTTTCTGCCTCGTTCTTTCTTTCTTTTTGTGTGCTTATTTGGTGTGTGTGTCTGTATATAGACTTATTTGCATGCATATGGACAAATGTGGATGTGGATGCATGTGTGTCACAAACGCATGTATGTGAAGGCCTGAAGTTAATGGGCACATATCTTGCTGGATGACTATTTTTGAACAGGGTTTGTTGTTGAACCTGGAACTTGAAAAGAACAGCTAGGCTGGCTAGCTATCATGCCCCAAGAACACCCTGGCTTCACCCCCTGAGTCCTAAGTTTACAAGCAGTGCCACAGCTACCACCTACCAATATTGCTAGAGTTATATACCAAATTTGTCTTTCAAACTTTAATTCTTTGAGTGGACATAAAGATGGATTGTTATAGCCAAAAAATCTGCTTTAATTGAAACCCTTTTTTACATTTAAAGCAACATATATTTATTTGTATATATGCAAATATATTTTTATATAAAAATTAGGTCACAATAACAATGTGTCAAGTCTTAAAGGAACTCTTAGATTTATGAATATAAAGTTGGGGTTAATATTTAATTATTTACCTAATAATATAAAATCTATAATGTGTAATTATGATTAAATATGAATAGCTTACAAATTTTTATCCATATTTTGAGGCATGTGGATGGAAAAAACTATTCGAAATTATAGTGAAATGTCTTCTTTCACTCTGAGATTGGTGTTTGTTAATGGTGACATTATATACATCATTCTGTGTGGATAAGGAAACAGTACTTCATACTAAAGCCTGACTCCTGTGGTTTCACTCTATGAAATAGTAATGTTAATGCTATTCTATTTTATAGTACTTTTATATTGGTAATCATTCGATTCACTCTCTAGATTGAATAGACACATAGAATCAAACACCTGCCATCTGATAGCCACACCCTGGTGCTCTACATAGTTCTGGTGTGATGTGGTGGTGGTGTAATATGTATGGTACAGATCTAGCTCTGTGGTTACCTATAGCTTACTGTAATTCCCTGAGTTGATGGGCTGTTTAGCAGCCGTGATTTTTCACATCCAGCTTTACTTTATTTCACTTAGTACCTTAGCTAGATATTCAAAAGCACAAACTCTTCATTGTTGTAGTAAATATTTAATCTCAGTCAGGAATTTCTACCCCGCCTTTGACCATTCAGTCCCCAGGTAAATGACACACAACCTTTATGTTTATAAGAAGCCTTTAAAGCACTAGAGATGGACAATATCAACCCTCTACTCTATTTCGTCTACTTTCTTGCCAATAACCCCGTTATAACTCGCCATGTTCCCACTGGGGTGCTCTTACTCCAACTGGCCAGCCCTCATGGTCATGGTACCATGACTTACCTACCCCATGCTATCTTCTCCTCTCTCCACCTTCTCTCTCCTCCTGGTCTCCTGAAAGGTCCCAAGCCCTGGAATCCAAAACTCTACCTGTATATCTTCTGCAAAGCTGTAGGCTATAGGCATCTTTATTCATTAATTAGGGATAACTTGGGGGGGAAGGGCACATAGTATCACCTGGGTCTATGTGAGTCTCTGGGAGCAACTAGGACCAATATTTAACATTACAATGTATAGGAACAGACCAAACCCCAATATCTGATAAATCCAAATCTAGTGATGATGATGATGATGATGATGATGATGATGGTGATGATGATGATGATCACAGCAGAACTGAACAGCATCACAATCAGTTTAAAGTTGAGCTTCTAATATTCAGGTTGTATGTTTCAGTATAAAATTATTGAAAGAGGTTTTTAAGTTATAAAACCAATTGATCTTTTCAGTTCTCCCCTCTCTTACTGGCCTTTTGTCTCTCACTTTCCCCACCTTTCTTGCTTTTCATCATTAGAGAACTTTATGTTAATAAATGCCATTAGAATATCAAAATTGAATCCCATGTGCTTAGAGAACCATGAGATGCTTTCCTTCATCTTGTTTTAAGGAATTGTTGACCTTAAGTGTGTGTGTGTGTGTGTGTGTGTGTGTGTGTGTGTGTGATGTGTGTGAAGTATTTTGTCTGTGTATTATGGATAGTAGCAATATTTTTTCAAAACCCCATAAAACCAATCAATATAGTCCATAAAACATGTCTAAGAATATTTGCCACCATGGTGGCATGTCCCAACTATACACTTTCAATGCCACAAAAAAGTCACCAGCAATACAAAAGTACTAAAAGGAGGTCTTGCTGTCAAGTTTAAAACACAAGTGAAATCTCTACTGTTAGTAAATCTTTTAAAGATATTTTCTTTTAATTTTTATTTTATCTGAATGCATTTTTTTTTTCATGTAAGCCTGTGTACCACTTGGGTGTCTGGTGCATGCGAAGGCCAAAAAAAGGTATCAGATCCCAGAGGACTAGAGTTATAGGAGGTTGTGTGATGCTATGTGGGTGCTGGTAACTGACCACAGGTCTTCTGGAAGAGCAACCCGTATTTTTTTAAGCACTTAGCCATCTCTTCAGCCCCTATTAGCAAATCTTTTCCATTGAGAGGTTTTTTTTTTTTTTGCTCACTTTATTGTGCTTCAAAAATTGTTTTTGTTGAAAAAGTTTTAAAATTTCTAAGTAGATACAAATTCATTAGAAACTTTTCAAATAGTCAATAAAAGTCTAATAATCAATTAGCAGTCTGGAATCTGATACACCCTTACAAAAAGCATATTTCTTGGTGGCTGTAATTAAATTTACTTTTACTTGGCAACCATAATGGAAAGTGACGTTTTCAGATACATAATCGGGGTGAATATGCTCAGTGGAATTTTTTTCCAAGCATCTGCCCATAAGGCCTGCATCTAGGAAAGTGCTTCATATACAAAATGAGAACAGAGGAGAGGGGGATAAAGGAGAAGAGAAAGCAAGAGGAGAGTGTTGAACTCAATCTACGCAGTCCGATGACTA